>CAUYRT010104274.1:0-71248 GCA_963574885.1 Lepilemur ruficaudatus | reverse complement strand
TTTGAGATATAACTACACTTTTGATTCGAAATCAAACATTTCATATTTAATGACCTAAATATTCTGTTTGCTGTTTTCAGGTTATAAATGTTTTGTTTTCATAATTTCCACTTTTTTATGGTTCCACCCATTTCAGATCATGGGGGAAAGAATGGAACTTCTATCAAGAGATGGGGTTTGTAATTCCCCTGGGTGTGTGGTATTGTCTTTGTACAGATCATTGCAGAAGATGCCATATACTCAAATTCCTCAAATGTTCCTGGAGCACCTACTGTGTGTATGTTTAGGGGCAGGTGGGGCTGGGAAAGGTAGAAATAAACATAAAAAAGACAGAGCTCTGTTCTTTAAGGCACAGCAAAGATGCTCTGTGCCTTTCCACGCCAACCTTGAAGTGGTATTCTCAAATTGCTTTGGGCTATGTTCTTCTTTGTCTTCTGGTTGTAAATCCGTCCTGTGATGGGGTCTCCTGCCCTCTCCGGAGGTCACAGTCTCCACTACCACGAGCCTCAGTGCTAATCCTCATCTCCACTGTCCTCCATCTGCCTTGTGTTGAGCCTCCCTGTGAACAGACTGACCTACCCTCTCTTTCCTTCTTTCCTTTCTTTTTAAATAGATAGGGACACTCTTTTCTTCTGCATAGGAGATTACTTTTGTTCACGAGGAAAGCCCTGGACAGCTGTCGGAAGACCCGGACTCCGGTCCTGCTTTCCTCTCACCAGTCTGTAACCTTGGGCACATCACAGAGGGTCATTTTCACCTGTGAAACGTAGATCATCTATTCGAGTTTCCTCTAGTTCTAGCATTTCAGGATGCCCAACTGCTTGGATATGTTATGAAACATAATGAATAAATGTAGTTAAAACTGTTGACAGAATGTTTACAAAATGAGAAAAACCACATAAACACACATATTCCCTGAAGTCTGTCTTTTAGCAAAAAACTCCTACTCACCAACTGCTCCAGTGAGTGTACAAATTTATGAAAACACTGCCCATGGTGGAAAGAAACCATTGAGAAGAAGTTACTCATTCTACCCATTGACAAAATCCTCCTCACTTTATCAAAGAGAAAGATTTGGTTTTGTTTGTTTTTCCGAGACAGGGTCTAGCCCTGTTGCCTGGGCTAGAGTGCAGTGGTGTCATCATAGCTCACGGCAGCCTCAAACTGGGCTGGAGGGCTTCTCTTTGCTCAGCCTTTTGTCACTTCTTATTCTGAAATAATTTCAAACTTACAGAAAATTTCAAAAATAGCACAAAGAACTCCTGTGTACCCTTCACACGGTGGCTATTCCCCAGCTGTTAACATTTCAGCACATTTGCTTTTTCATTCTCTCTCTTTCTATATATACATATGGTTAACAACATTTTAATGAAATAACTATTTTTTAAAAAATAAAACGTGGTGGTAATACATGTGTTGTAAAAATCTGAACTCCTTATGTAAAATAAAAATTTATGATTTAAAATTTGTTTCTTCCTGTATTTTCTATTCAAAGCTGATACTGATGATCCTATTAGTTTGTGTGCCAATGTTAGTGGCAAGTTCATAGGGAATGCTGGCCATCATTAACTTGAGATAGCACAGGTCATTAATCCAGAATTTGACAAATAACCTAATGAGAAAGTATTTGGGATAACTCCTAATAAAATGTTCATGTTGTATTTTACATACATTTTGTTGAACTTTGGAAGAAGGAGTTTTGGAATGGTTCTCCCTAGAGCAGCTTCTTATTCAGAAAAAAAAGGTACATAATGCATGTTGAGATGAAAATTCCAATGTAGTCACGTTTTGTGTATGATATCCATTACTAAAAATGCTTTAAGAGCCATCAAGGATTTTACAAATTTGTATTCTATCAACAAGTATTGGCTGACAGTAAGGAGGCATCTGGGTTAGGAATGCAGAAATGCAGATTCTATATAACTTTTACCTTCAACTATTTCTCCTCTACTGTCATGTTTAAATCTTTACCAGAAAATTTTATTGCAGTTTGTCAATAGTATGTGCTAACCTCATTGTAGAAAACAACAATACAATTATATATATGCTATGCTCCTAACTGTATGTTTTGTTGAAAATTATTTTTATCAAAACTTTTAAAAATTAAAAAATACCACCAAATTATCAAAATAAGTGTCACAAATCCCCACATCACATTAAAGGTGTTGACCCAGCTTCATCGACGAAAGAGAAGCAGCCTGTGTGTGTGGGAAGTTTAAGGACTATTTAAATGTGATCTCAAGCAAGCCAAGAGTTGGCTGAGCTTTAAGAAGGGAGATTTGTTGCATCAAGGACTTCCCAAATGTATTCAGCTATTTTAATGCTTAAAGAAAATGCCAATAAATGGCCTTTGGCACTTGGAGAGCTAAAATAAGACAAATGTTACCACCATCGTACATATATGGCTTATTCGGGAAGAAAGTTGGATATAAAATAAAAATTCACACTTTTAAGCAACACAATTTGTGGACATTTATAAGGGATTTATTTTTAATTGCCAACACATTTTTTTTTTTTACCAGATGACTATTTTTTCCCTTATAATGTAAAAAAAAGTTGAAAATGTAGGTATCATATATTGAATCAATTTTTATTCTTTGTAATTGCCACAAATTAAGTGTTGGAGCCCACAGTTAAAATCTCAAATGCTGTAAACTTTAGGATAGCAAGAGCTGGAAGTGAAGGTCATATGCCCCATTTTCCGCTAGAGGAGCCAGAGCCATGACTGCAGTTACTGTTTCCATTATGTTCTGTAAATAGTTTCCTGCTTATGAAATGATTTCTGACGTTCAGTTTTAGCCCCACGGGTGCCTATATAAATGATATATGTAAAAGCCCATCCGTGTACAGAAACGAATATTAATAGCACACTTTGAAAATGAACTGTAGTCCAGTTAATCAGCTGTTCTAACGGATGAAGAAAGCTTATCCAAAGTATAAATGGGCATATAAGTAACTAAAATGAAGATTCAGGATTCTAGAAAATGCTTGGCAGCATCATACGCATGTTCTAGGTGCCCAGTGGCCCTAAAGGACAAAGGCACATGCCGAGGGATGATCAATATATGGCTGGTGTGTACTCCCCTGGGTTGGAAATGTAAACTTCTAGGGAGCGGGTTCATTTCTTTTGTATGTTCTGTACCACAATGATTATATCACAGTGTCAAATTAAACAGAGGACAGAAACCGCCACTACAACACCAGCACAAGAATACCTTTGGTGAGGGCTGTACATTTCTGAGATGGGATTCTAACATGAGATATGTGACTCCAGAGAACTTCAAACTTTATATCACACTTCGATTAATTACTGTGGAGCTCTCTTTCAATTGGAAGAAAACCAGAAAACAAACAAACAAGAACAAGCCAAACAAAACCCAAACCTTGGCTGTATATTTACTATGGAAATTCAGCCTGAGGGCTATTGCAAAAGATGCCTCCCTATGGGAAATGGGTAACTAAAAGCCTTTCATGGAATGGAAGTCGACAGTGTGTATCACAATGATGCTATACGAATGTACAAGGACGGCTAACATATGAAAACTAGGTTTGTGGAATTAATCAAATTCAGAGAAAATTTTATACTTTTTAGCTGTGACTCATTTAGAAGAGCTTGACTGAATCTCAAATTTTAAAATGGTTACAACTATACTCTCCAGCTGATCAGCTTCTATCTGCAGTATGGGGACCTAGATTATCATCTAATTTTCCAACTGTTGTTTTCAGATACAAATTGTCCCTTTAAATTTTATTAAAATCAATATACATAAAATTGCTCTTCCAGGGCTCATAAAGTAAGGAATCGTCAAGAACTATGAAATATCAAACTCCAGAAAATTTTCCGGAACTATATGTTAGACACAGTAGAAAAATAATGCTTTCATAGACCAGCTCACTTAAGTCTGAGGATCTAGATATTGAGAAAAAGAAAGGAATACAAGTTCTGGTTGCTGTAGGTTGTTGTTCCGAGATTCTGAAGCATGTGATTTAAGGTGCACAGAAAAGTAGATTATGAGGAAAAAGAAGGCACAGCTGCCAGGGATTCTTGGATTTAGGAAAACGTTTCAAAAGTAACACAAATGGTCATTTGGAGGCAACCATTCCAAGAAACATAAAACTATCCACTCAGCAAGCCATAGATTAGGTCACCATCATGCATTCTTTCACTAAAAATGTTTCACTGTTGTCTGTTGGTTATGTTTTATAATGGAAGGCAATGGGAAATTCAAAATATCTTTGTAACCAGCTCTGCTATAGTGTCTCATTGTATATTACAACTAAACTGAAATTGGGCTAAATAAGGAAACACTTTCAGCAGATTGTTATTTGTGTCCCAACATTGTAGAACTGTCAATAAAGATAATGTTTGCTGGTTTGGGCAAGAGCAGAAGCATTTCATCTGTAAATGTGCTGTCCAAGGCTTGTGTCTTGCTGAGATTTGGTCAGAGCATTTGTATGTTTCATGAACGTGAGACGCTACCTCTTACTCATAGGCATTAATGGCTCCCTTAAACTAAGGAGCTCTCAGTTAGGTCAAATCTGTGATTATATTCAACCAAACAAAGTGTGGCCATGACTTTAATTAATGATTTGCTTTAATAGCTATTTCTCATTGACAGGAATTAGTGTAAGTGTGCTCTTTGTAATAACTAACATACACTTAGTTAGCTTTTCTTAGTTACGTTTCTGTCTTCACAGAGGCATTACAGAGTGAAAGAAAAAAAGTGCACCCACATGTTAAAATCAAGAGAATCACTGACTAATCCTGTATCTACTGGATACACAGTCATCAACATGGCCATACTCAGCCACCAATGTCTGGTCCATAAGATTATGAAGGAGGGATTTCCAGTTACTTCCCCAGGAAGGCACATGAAAGGACTGGAATGGCCTTGATTTCTCAAAGTGCTTGGTATCATCCTGGATTCTAGTTGAATTTTTAATTTTGTTGGGGGAAATTTTGAGTTGTTTTGTTTTGAGAGGATATTTCAAAAGGCCTGGTAGACAAAAGAATTAAGAGCATCAGGATCATGGATGAAATTCAAGTCTATCAATCAAAGCGATGTGTAAACTGTAACATTTTATAAAAAGTGAAAGTAATAATTATTGAAGTATCTGTACAGTGGTTCAAGGTTAAAAGAACAACAGAGGTCTACCAATGCAAGTCATTAATGAATCAGATAGGGAATACGTGCAGATGCACCTGGTCCCACACAGCAAGGATCCCAATAGATCCATACCAAAAGTCCAAACCAAAGAAATTTGACTTGTTTCAGTTTCTGAATGGATTCTGTGAGTATTTTGAAGCATTAAAGCAAGATGGCATTAATTTAATTAATATTTATGGAGCACTTGCTATACGTCAGCCTCTGAAAATACAAAAAGAATTAAGACACAAGATGTCACCTGAAAGAGTTTGCAGCCTAGTGAGGAAGGCAAAAATGCACTACCGAGGGGTGAGGTTAGGAAGCACCATTCCAGCAGAGTGGAGGATGTCAGAGCCAGATGCTGTGGCCTCAGCGTACCCAGGTGGGGACTGAGCGAATGCAAGGCAGAGAGTGTGGAACACACTTTCAAGGAGCTTGGCTGTGAGGAGAACAGAGAGCACCAGGGCTACAGAGATAAGCAGAGTGGAGAAAGGGCTTTTTCCTGTTTGTTTTTATTATAAGATTTTAAAGAGGTTTCTTCACATTTCTAGGCTATGGAAGAGCACCAACCTCCGGAGGGGCAGAAGAGACAAGATGGGAGGGAGGGAGGCAGAGAGAGGGAATAATATTTGATGGAACAAGATCCTGGCGTAGATGACAGAGAGCGGGACAGACATAAATTAAATATTAAATTTATGTCCTTTTGTGGCCTAAGAAATGTCAATATCTAAATGTCTTCTTTTGTGACCACCATTTTCAAAATGCAATTTCAAAATAAATTCTCAACAAGCGTAAACGTTTTGAATAAAAAGGGGTTCACGTACCTCTAATTTATCATCAGTTCTAATCAGTAAACACAAAATGATGTACTATTATTTGAAGGAGGTAAATGACATACTGAATGATATTAAATATGATTCTCAGTCATCATAAAATAATTTAAATAATCTTACAATTTTGCCAAATGCAATTCAAGTACATTTCCGATTTTTCTCTAAAGGAAGAATATTTCTGAAACTGAATCACAAATTACACATTGTACCCTGACAAAATTACCGTTTCATGGCATTTGCATCAAATCCATTATCTTGTGTTCTGTTGCCTAGCTACCAGAATTCTGAAGTTTAATTGGGTTTTAGATGGATATTGAAATTTCAAACAGAATTTCAGCTATGCAAGGCTACAGAAAGAGAAACTGTTGGATACAATTGTTTACTTAAATTTGCAAAGGAAATTTCGTTGCTTTCAAGGGCTCAGACTTGCTAAGTTTTGGAGAAGAGTGTACCAATTTTTAATGGAGGACATTTGACATCACATATGAAATCACACTAAATTCATGCTTGTTTTTTGTTTTGTTTCAGTTTTACTATGGATATAGAGAAAAGAAAATCTTTTCTTTGTCTTTTTTAAATGTTTAGGGCTTTAAGTCTATAGTTTAGATCCTGCTTCATTTGTGCAATTCTGAATATAACATGCACATGCATGCATCTTTATAGTATTAAGTACCTCGACTTACCTGTTCCCATGCGAACACGTGTTGATTAAAATAATACTGAATTTGTTCATTTGCAATGTTAATGCACAGCTGCTCAAAGGAATTTTTTTTGAAATTTTCAAAGCCAAATATATCAAGAATGCCAATGCTCAGCTCCTCACCATTCCCACTAGAAGAATTAGAGAGGCAATATTGTGAGTTCTTATTTATTTCCTGAAAAGGTAATGTAAAGCAAGGAATCTTCAAGTTCCCATTTGTGACTGAGCTTAAAAAGTACTACCAGGACATATACTTAGAGTGAGATTTTCTTAGTTAAAACAGTTTCTCTCTGTAACACATAAACATAATGGAGGCAACATTGGTTTTAATAAGTAAACGGAACAATATTTCCCTTGTACTGCAAAACCACTCCTATGCTCTTACATAATAAAACAAAAGAAAGAAACTTTTTTTTTGCTTAAGCACAAAGTCATAGCCCTGAGTGAGTCAGGAATCACAGGAACCACTTGGCTAGCACTCAGAACACAGCAAAAACACATTCAATACGAACTATACCAGAAAATAAAAAATTCCGTTAGGAGTATATTCAGTCCTTCATTTTTAGGAGAATAATTTTTTAAATCTTACTAAAAAGATCTTAATTATTTTAAAGAATTGTTAGTTACTTTTAGGTTATTTACTTATAATTTTTTGATATAGACAAATGGTAACCTGGAGAAAGATATAAATGTATATGGATTTATTTTTATAATTAAATACTTTAAAATATAATTATTATTATTTTATAATTAAATATTTCAAATGCATTTTTTCCTGCCATCCTGCTATCCCACGACTTCTGTTCACTGAAAGATACTTAGTCAAAAAGTTTGCTCCTTCCCCAAGAGATACATACATTGCAGAGTTATTTTCATGTGAATTTAAAAAGGGAAAGTACAAAAGCTTCTCTTTGTGCTCATCATCTAGGTAGTCTAGGTTTTGCTTACTACTGTGCAAGGAAGTGATTTGGAAATGTCCGCTAGTTACTGCACACTGTGAGCTGAAGGAGGCTCTGTGCATTTGCAGGAAGGGACTGAATTCAGAATGCAGATTACAGCACACTCTAAGTACGTGCTGAGATGGACAAAAGGAAAGCTATCTGAGTATTTCTGAAAGTTCCTGTTTTGAATAGCAAGTATAAGTCTATGTAGTTATATGAGGCAAGATGTCTAGTTAAAATTTATGCTGGCTTAGCCAAAATTATTATTCTTTTACAACGTCCTTGCCCCCACAGAATCCAACAAAGAAATATTTAACTCATTGTATAATAATATGTTAGTGCCAGGAGGGACCTTAGAAACGATCTTAGTTCAGGGATTGATTAAGTGGGATGTTAATGGCCTTCAAGGTCTGGAACCACAACTGTGTATAACATTTTGGTGGGTATGTATAAATACAGCCATTTTTTATTTTGGAAGGAAGGACATGGTTTTCAAGGGGTTCTTAAAAGGCTCTAAGATACCCACCAACAATTAAGAGCACTGACTTGTCATCCAATGCCCTTATTTAATGGCTGGGGAGAAGGAGAACCAGAATAACGCAGTAACTTGCCCAGCATCACATGACACGTTAGCGGCCAAGCCTGGCACAGAACACAGGCTCTCCGGTGTAGATCTTAGTATAAATGTTGACAGAACTGAACTAAACTATTTCAAGTGGTCTGATTTTGTCTCTTAAACTTGCTGTAAAAAAAATTAAAATCTAAAATGTGGATAGTTTCCATAAATGTAAGGAAAGGAAAGCTACCATTTAGCAGATAGGCTATAGTGAAATTTTTAGTAGATCATCCTCCTGGGACCATTTAGTGTCAAACACGCAGACGATAACTAACAAAATCAGGTTAAATCATTAAATATCTTGCTTACATTACGTGGAACACACAAATAATGAAAAATTCCTGAATATGTCCCTTTTCGTATAAATGCTTGACATCATATAGATGGTCATACATGAACATACAAACCATTTTGATCATTAAATCAGAAGGGGAAAATTGGACTGTGGTTTGCAGACTCAGCCATGATAGGGTACAGTTCTGTAGGGAGGTATGGGGAGGTAAAAAAGCAATTCTGAGGGACAGAGAGTTAAAATCATGGAGGAATAATGGATAATCTCTTAGTCTCACTGGATAATATTATGGTATGGTATGTCTGTTAGTGAAAAGATGATTGTGTACTTGAACCGTGTATAAAATGGTCTTATGCTTAGTAAGCAGTTGTGAATGAGATGATCTTAATTAAGGGAGGCATCCATCTTGCTTTTCCATATGTGAAATTTCTAACAATTACATAATTTATGGCAGAACAAAGCTTTAGATGGCAATGTAAGGACTTCTATCTATGCATAATTCCTGGGCTACAGAGAGCACTCAGTCAATGGTGGCTGCAATTATCTTTATTTCTAAGGTGAGGTCCCAGGAAGGCTGTAGATTTGTAGTCAGATAACATTAATCCTCATATCCCGGCTCTACCATTTCCTATTATTTATCTACCATTATCTAGGGCATTTCTGAACCCAGTGTCACTGGGTTAGAGGTTGTAACATCTATCCTTCTGTGGTTATAGTGAGACTTAAAATATGAAAAGAAAATTTTTCCTTTACCTTAAGGATTTAATTTAAATCCTCAAAACAGAAACAAAGAACTGATAAATTGATGTTTTATACAAGTATAAAATGGCATATACTTAATGGTACAACTTCTAATTGAAAGAACATATTAATTGATAGTAAGATGGGATGTTTAAAAAATCCACTTTCTATTGTGTTTGTTCATGTTGCCACAGTTTTAATGTTGCAGCAATTTAAAATTTTTACAGTTTTTTTACAATTTAAAATTTTTACAGTTATGTGGCATAATGAGGTGGTACCATTAGGAAATTAAACTAATCTACTGAACTATAACTTCGATAATTAAATTATACCAATTGGAAACACTTTCAAAGGGACTTATACAAATTAATCAGTTAGAAAATAGATTTGCATCTCTGACATTTGGGGCAAAAATTTCTGTAAAAAGTTTTACCTTGGCAACGAGTCATGCTTCAGCAAACTGTTAATGCGATTGACGATCCAACTAAAGAGACGTCCATAGAGAGTTTTAGCCATGGCATCTCGGACATCGGTAGCTTTTTCTACAGTGTTGGGTCGTATAATTGTTTCTCCTCTAGTGACCACACAGTGGGAGGTGAGAGCTTCTTGGAGCTCATCTGCCTGAATGCAAAGCAAAGATGCAGCTGAAAAGTAAATAGGTGTATTGTTAGAAGAAATTACATCAATGAGATCACTCCTGGAAAAATGAAAATGTCTTCATTCCCCCTCTTCAAATGACAAGAAACAGACACGTGAAGATTTTGCAATGTAAAAATAAGTTACTATTCAACACGAGTCCTCTGTCTCTTCTTGTTTATTTTTTCTCTACTAATCTCCGCTGGTAGAGTAACATAGCTGCTGCATAACATATCACAACCCAAACCAAACTGGTTGACACAGTGAAACCGCTGCACACACGAGTGGTTGTTCATGTGATGTCAACCACAATTTCACTGAATTATGCTAAATAATTAAAAAACATTTGGCCTAATTTGGCTACCATTATCATATACACATTTTCACAAGGTAGAAATTAATTGGAAGGTAACTCAGACTTCAACCTAAACATATGTGTTTGATGTACCTTCCAGGACATACAACAGAAAGAGTGTAAACTTACCTTAACATTCATGTACCCTCATCATCCTTGTTTCATATTTTAATTAGTAAATTTTGTTAAAACTTGATGCCTGAACAAACATTTATTTAGCATTTAACATTAATTAAATTTCACAGGGAATTTAAAGTTAATAACACAAACTCAGTGAACAAAGCTCATTTTTGAATACAATAAACATCTTTGACCAAAAGTATTGCATGACAGCCTAATTTTTCAAACTGATTATCCTCCCTTTCAAATATTTTGACTACTTTGAATTTACTTTTAGCATTTGTAACAAAATATTTCTTGGTTATACAGCTAAGATTGTTAAACCCTATCTTAAACTACGTATTTTTTTCACATTGTACAAGTAACACCGGCTCATTGCAGAAATTTTACAAAGTTAATATTCTGCATTTCTTTCCTTCTAAGCATGTTTATTGCCATTATTCTGCACAAACATTTTATCTTCATATGATATCTTAAGCATTTCCCATTTTGTTCCATATTGTTTTTAAATATGATTTTAATTTGCTGCATAATATTCTGACATATATCATAATATACCAATAATTTTCAAATAGTGGGATGTTTAAGTTGTTGCCATATGTTCATAATTACAAAAAAATGCTAGGATAAATATTTTAGGCATAAATATGTATTCATATTTCATATTATTTTCTTAACATAGCTTGCCTAAATTCAGCAACTGGTTCAAAGCATATAAACATGTTTAAGTTTTTTGATATATACTACTCACCTGGTCTTCAAAAATTCTGAACCAATTTTACTCCTATCAACAAAGTGAAAAACTAATAATTTCAATACAATTTTAAGGACACCAGGGATTATCATTTTTAAAATAGGCCAATTTTATAGAAAAATATCTTTTATTTGTTTTTAATTGGTTTCTAAGAAGCTGGACACTTTTCTTTCACATTTTTATTAGTAATTTGTGGTTCTTATTTTGTAAACTGCAATATTTTCGTTGATATGTTTGTTCATCATTTCCTAAGAAATGTCCTTTCTCACCTCAGGAGTATAAATGCATTTCAATCTAGTACTTTTATAATGTTTTGCATTTAAATTTATATACACTTAGAACTTATTTTAGTTTATGGTATATGAGTAGAATTGAGATTCTCCCTCCCCCAAATGGTTAGCCACTTGGTTGTCCCAACAATACTGATTCCCTAGAGATTTGCAATGCTGGTGTTAGTAATTTTTCTTGTAACTTTAATTATAAATCATTAATATTAATAAACTTTCTACTTTCCATGCATGGCTATTCCAGAAAAGTACTTTAATTAATTTTATTATATTCATATTAACCTTTTATAGCCTATATGACTGTCTACTGTTATGTAGAAATAGGTTCTCAATCATCAAAATAATTTTTTAGTTTGGTTGTTTCTAAGTATACTCTTATCTATAAACTATTTCTAATTGCAACTCATCCTGTTGGCTGCTGCTAACTCTTCTAATTATGATCAGATGATGAGATTTGAATCTTAGTCAATGGAATTGCCTGGTTAATTCCTTCCACTTCTAATAACCTAGTATCCTGAGTGCCAATTAAATTTTCTTTACATAAGAAAAATTAGAACAGAATTCCTTGAGGTTTCCAGATACATGCCCATCACTACATGTCAACCTCAGACACTTGTTCTGCTGTATCGCCACGCTGGTTCCAGGGAATCAGTGGCACGGAGATGACAGGGATCTTGGGGACAGGCCCAAACCAGGACGCTTTGGCATTTGGCCCAAATTAATAAATTACCCTAAAACATCTCATTCTGTTCCTGAGTAGGTATAAATCAGGAAGAATATATAAATACAATTTTGTATTATAATTCTCTAGGTTATGAATGAAACTTATAACAAATCTGGAATAATGGGGGCATATGCCAGGATTAAAAATGAAACACTAGGATATATTCTAAATAGTGAAAAGCTATGCCATTGGAAGATATCAGTGGGAAATCATAAGTTATTGAAATAATTCATCAAACTCTACCATTAAGAGAAAACTTGATTTGAAGAGAATACCATGATGTGCTTCTCTATCGTAGAAAATGACTACAAAATTAATCGACCCAGGAAGAATGGATGTGCAAAAATCCATCCAGTCTGAAAACATACAGGTCTTTATTACTTTAAAAATGACAGAGATGCTAAATCTACAAGATAACAATTTACAATTATTTTCAGATCAGTTTACTAAATTTTAATTACATTATCTGTGATTTTATATCAAATGTAAACAGCTCCCAAAGTAGTCAAAAAAGCCTAGTCTTTAGAAATGTTTTCTGCAGTAATCAGTTAATTTGTAGGCATGAAGATCTGTTCTAAATAGTGAACTTTAAAAATTTCATTTTACACAGAGTGAATCTGAGTATTCTTTTAAAGATGTCATATAAGTACAATTGTTTGACATTACCCTCATGTGACACTTATGGTATGGCATAAGACTTTGAAAGAGTTAAGTTTTGAATGGAAAATAATAAAACTCACAGTTCTCCAGAGCTGTGTGATTAGAAATGTGGCTCTTGTCAATCTGGTGTTCGGT
Organism: Lepilemur ruficaudatus; assembly: GCA_963574885.1. Lineage (NCBI taxonomy): Eukaryota > Metazoa > Chordata > Mammalia > Primates > Lepilemuridae > Lepilemur > Lepilemur ruficaudatus. The sequence goes on along the minus strand of CAUYRT010104274.1, from coordinate 58,307 downwards.
TGCCACAGAAGAAAATTCAATATTTCCAACATTCAAGATTGCAGCGAGTATACTGTATATACTTCCAAGTTGCTGAAACACAGCATAGAAACATTAGCATCGTTCTCCCCTTGAGTACAGCAAGGCAGTGATCATGGCTGGGGGCAGACTAGGGAAGAAAGCTTAAGTTCTAGCATAAGAAGGTCATCCCAGAGATTACGATGTCAGACTAAGAGATCCAAGTAGGCTCAGCCTCATTCATTATCTTAACTTCAGAGGTGAGCACAGTGCCTTATACCCAGTAAGTGCTCAAACTTATTTTCGGAATGCAAGTATGAATAAAACATAGAAATGAGCTCTCCTCTGCAGAAGTAGAAGCATCTTGTTCATTAGGCCATAGATACATCTATCCATGTTAAATGTAACTTCAGAACGTAGTGTGGTTGTTACCATACATGCATTTTCCTTGAGGCCATCTTAAAAGTGAGGCTGTACATGCAGATAAATGAGAGTTAAGATATCCCAACAACTTATTTATCCATTCACCAGCTGAAGGACATCTTGGTTGCTTCCAAGTTTTGGCAATTATGAATGAAGCTGCTATAAATATCCATTTGTGGGGACGTAAGTTTTCTATTTGGGTAGATACCAAGGAGTGTGACTGCTCAATTGTATCTCAAGAGTTGTGTTTGGTTTTGTAGGAAACTGCCAAACTGTCCAACAAAGTGGCCATAGCATTTGCATTCCCACCAACAGGGAATGAGAGTTCCTGTTGTTCCACATCCTCACCAGCTCTTGACGATGCCAGTGTCTTGGATTTTCGCCCTTCTAATAGGTGTGTAATGATACCTTTTTGTTGTTACAATTTTTTTATGTAAAAAATAACATCTCCGTTGCAGGACTTGACAACTCTGAGAATGTGTCTCCGTGGCTGGTTGGTTCGTAGATCCCATTAAGTATAGAGCCCGTTGACTTCCTTCCACATAGCAGGCGATGACTACAGGTTTGTGTGATGAAGAATAAGTGTGCTTTTCACGGTAGGCCATGAAAACCACCATGGTGAGAAGGTCAGGGAAAACAGATTAATACATCACACTGTGGCTCTTTATATATATTAGGATGTATCTGGATTTATAAAACATAGTATGCCAATAATTTCTATACAAGTGATTTTGTTTAGGATGTGGAACATAAAGCTACAACACAAAGCACCTCACTCCTAGAAGGCTTTCTCAGCATTCAGTGTTTAACTTGCTCAGAAACTAAAATAGAACATACTCCTCCCTGAGCCTACGACACCCACAATCATTATTTATTTTTTTATTTTTAGAGATGGGGGTCTCACTATATTGCCCAGGCTGGTCTTGAACTCCTGGCCTCAAGTGATCCTCCCACCTCAGCTTCCCAAAATGCTGGGATTACAGGCATGAGCCACCATGCCCAGCTAAAACTCACAATTTAATAGAAATACTCCACTTGTGTAATAAACGGAAAATAACACTTATCAATTTTTTTAAAAAAAATATAAACTATAGGAAACATAACTTGAAACAAACAAAACAATACATAACGCATGACATGGTTATTTCCAACATGTATAACAAACACAATACCAGCCTGAAGACAATACCAAAAATAAGAGTACAACTCACTGGGCTTGAATTCTGGTTACTTTTTAAATGAGATAAATGGAAACTTTTATACAGATTCTTAGGGGGATTTGGTTAACTTTCAAGTGTAGTAATGGTTGATGGCTCTGGTTCTATTTTATGTCTAATTTAATTTAAAATATATGTTTTTTTCTTGATATGGATGTTACCAATATAACTATGGCCTATGAACTTGGAAGTGTGAAAAACAATGCAGAATTCCATCATCAAGTATAAGGGACTAATTAATCCAATTAAATAGTAAAGAGGTTTGGCCAGGGTCGCTGTGCCAAATCTTACCTACCCAAATCTGCATAAAAATTGTTCACCCTTCTGGTGACATGCAGTGAGTCCTTTCTTACGGCCCCAACCCACAATGGATGCCTAATTGAAAGCCATGCAAGACAATGGTGGAAGAAGGGACAATGCCTGGACTGCAAAGTAGGTGGAGGTCACCATGGGCCAGGACGCGGTGGCCGAGATGAAGTGGGGGAGGAGGCAGGTTGGGGCGAGTGCCTGGGTGAGACAGGATGTGATCAGAGCTCACGTACCAGGCAGACAGCAACTGATGGGAGAAAAGGAGCTGCTCCGCAATCAGCATTTGCAGCTGTTTGTATATAAGGGATATTAATATGTCCTCTATTCTTAGGTTGAATTCTGCAGACACTTAAGCAATGAAATGACATGAGCAATCTGCAAAGACTAAGAGGAAATTAAATGGCCCTCAATTTGAGTCATAAAATCACAGACAGTGAGAGCTGGAAGTGAGTCAGAGATTAGCCACCCCTCTCCCCTCCTTTTACTGGTAAAGAAACTTAGAACAGAGAGGCTTAGGTATTGGTTTAGTTATTGGTACACAGCCAGGACCGAGCAGTGCCAACCACTTTGGCCCAAGGATCTCCACTCCCTAGAATTATGTTTATTTTACCAACTGCCTCCCAGGTCCTGTCATTCAGTTTAAGTCATCAATGTTGGCTGAATCGTTGCATTCTGGAATTGTAACTTGTTTTACCCTTTTTGAATGAAAACAACGAGGTATCAAATTATAAATCATTATAAATGACTAACCCAAAGGGACACATACACCCCTTCCCTTTTGACCAAAATCAATTTTTTAAATTGAGGTGAGAGTATTTCATGGAAATTCAGTGTTTTGTGTGATACTTAATTTCTTTCACAAATACTATTTGATCATCACTAAAGTTATAGCTGATAATCCAAAGAAAGCATGCTAGATTGTGATTTTAGACTATCTTAAGAAATGTAAGCAAAAGTAGAAAAAAGCCATTCTCATATTAGACGTGAGACATATGTCTTTGTGCAAAAAAAAAAAAAAGCATAAAGGTTCCTGTATTACATGGTAAAAATTGTCTCTAAATGAGACACATTACTCATTGAATCATCCAACTACTATGAATCATCAAGCTACCAATCGTTTATTTTAAAATCACAGCAGGAAAATGGCTTAGGAAATCATGTGGTTTAAAAGTTTTAAGAGTTTTCCGATTTGTGTTATTTTTAGAGAATATCTGATTTTGATCTGCCTGTCATTCCTTTGGATCATGCTGAATCACAAATGCACACGTGAACTGTAAACTCTGGGAACATTTAAAGGGACACACACCCACACTGTGGGCGCTGTCAACACCAAGGAGAGGAAGACGCGGGGAGGGGAGGAGTGAGGAAGAGGGACTGTATGTTGGAAAGTCACCCAGATCGTGCTGCAGTAAACTGTGAAGGCAGCACGCCGTGCCCAGAGGATGTGAGAATCATGCCACTTTACTTGATTTCGAAAGTTGCCTCTTTCCAAAATGAAACAGCTACTGACAAAGACCAATCTCAGAAAGCCAGTAAGAAGGCATGGCAACAACAACTACAACAAAATCAGGACTGGGATAAAAAGGAAGAAAACACCTGCTCGGCTTAATTCTACCGTCTCCAAACTGGGATCGTCTGCCCTGGTAACTTTGCGAGTCTCTGGCTTTAGATGGAAGACCATCATACCTTAGGAATATCACCTTGAATTGGACTAAAAGTCTTCACAAAATACCTAGTAGTGGTTGTGCTTCGGTTCCAAGAACAGATGCTATACTTTCCTTTATCCTAAGCTGTGTGTTTAGCTGTTCCATAAACACTGAGTATGTTTAAATTTGGAATATACGGTTTGAAATAAACGAATTATATTTGTCGGTAGACACTAACTGCAAAACTGGTTTCATTTTAATGTTACTAAACATTGCTCCACCAAGCAGGAGGAAGGAGCTGAGCCATATGTAAGTGAAACATTGCCGCTAATGAGGGGGACTTAGAAGTAAACAAACAAATTAGAAATGATTCCTTGCTTCTACGATAGCAACCTCTGGGGGAGGGACTGGGTAAAAAGCAGATGAGCTCTGCCGATGACAAAAAGCGGGGAAAAGAACTCCAAAGAGGCCCAGTCCCTGGTCTCAAGCAGGAGCTGCTTTGGTTGCTGCACGATGTCCTTCGAGTTCGGGGGATGCCCTGGGATCCCACTGGCAGCTCCTGTTTCCCCCTAACCGGGCATCCAACAGGGCCACACCGCAGTCCTAAAGGAGCGTCTACACTAGCAACACTGATCTTATGACCAAAGACTGAGGAAAAGGGTGGATGCTGCTTTTTTCTTTAGTCACTGCCCCCCTCCCTGATCAGGGTTGATTATGAAGGGTGTTTTCTCCTTGCTTGGAAAAATTGCAAGCAGGGCCAGTGCAGCGGAGATGACAGACACATAGCACTTCCATGCAAGTGGCCTTGATTACAGGCTTTTCAGTCTAGGAAGTGAAAGTACATTTCCTGAGTGGAAACAGGTCTATCCCCGCGAGTGGGGAAGACCCTGGTTTTACCACACTTCTACTTTTATTAATATGTCTACACCTTATGATATGCTAAATGGTAGGCCGAATCATCATTATTTTCCTAGGAAAGCGCCGAGAATTCTTAGAGCTAAGGGCCCTCCCCAATTTTTAGCCATATAGGGTAAGTTCCAGGGGTTGTCATGACAACTGTAAACTGTCAAGGCACTGATGGGTGTGATTTGTACTATGCTAATGTATCTTAATGGGGAAAAGGTTACCTTTGGACAGGAGCTTCTAGTTTCTGTGCCTACTCTTGGCCTGGAAAAGTCCCTAATCTCAAGTTCATGCTGCTGTGGGTTTGGTTCTAAATGCGCATTGGCCTCCTCATTTTTGCCCCCTCCTCTTTTCTTGTGGTTGGCGCTGCCAACGTGCACCTGTCCCTGACGCCCCCACCCCCAATCGATTGGCTCTGCTTTAAGAGCCACGGATACCCTGGGTGCTAAAGTCAGCTCGTCTCCATAGGTACGAGCTGTGGGAGAGGGGACCGTCCCGTTAGGGAGAGGCTAGGGAGGGGAAGGGAAGCAACATAAAGGGAGGGGCCAGATCTGAAACTGAATTTTGGCAGGGGGAAGTGACAAAGATGAACCTGGAGGACACACTGGGCAGTCATGCCCAGGAAAGGGTAACTAGCAAGAGCAAAAGACTCAAGCACTAACTAGCAAGAGCAAAAGACTCAAGTGGTCACCTCTGATTGACGCCTGGGACTTCAGAATTGCAGCATAAGAATGAGTGGAATCTCCTCGCAGTGTTTCCGTAGGTAGTTTGCTGGCTGTCTCTGGGTGGGGGCCACTTATCACCTGGAATGCAGCTGGAGCTCATGCCTTCTGAGTCAGGAAGTTTCTCCCCCAGAACGGAAGCCACTACAAACAAATTTATTCCACCAGTATCAAAAGCATCTATTTCCCAGAAATGTATTAGGGCCATCTCTGACTCCAGATGCTACAGTTCAGATCCTGTTCCCAAAAGGCAGTTGGGGAAGGCCAGCAGTATGATTTCAGCAGGATGCGAGTCCCCCTCCTCACGGCAAGTGCAAGGGTGGACACCACTGCCCATTCACACACGGTATCCACGTGAGTTCTATGTGCTTGGTGATGTCCTAGTTGTTCAGTGCCCACCCAATCCTCATCATTTCCCCCCAGCTCTCAAACAAAGGGTGCTGTTGGCAAATTCTCCCATCCTCCTGTGTCAATCTAGTCTTCCTGCCCACCTTTCTGTGCTGCTTCTTTTATTTGGAGGGGGGGTGAGGGGGCATGAGATGCACATATTGGCCACTTTAAGAATGGGACCCTATCTCACTGGGAGAAAGTTCTTCACAATAACAAATTACAGCTAAGAGCAAAGTCTGAAAGCCTCTCTGAAAGCCTGTACAGAGATCTTATTAAATGATGGATTTTTGTCCCTTTTTACAACTTAAAAGATATCTAATGCTTCAACAGAGAGAAGGGCCCCGTTCATCTCCTTTCTGCCCCAGAAACCACAGAGCCACTGGGCTCCCAGCTTACGGCTGCAGTTTAGTACTAAAAGAGTGAACAGCCTGAATTGTCAGCCCAAAGTTCAAGGGTAGGGTCCATAAATCAGTGGAGAGAATGCATCAGTCGGAAATGAAGATGGGCAAGTTAGAGCTGCTGCCTTCTAACTCAAAAAGTTATCCAAGTTCAGCTCTGGGCTTCTTGTGAGTAAAATATTTGCCTAAGGATGCATTCAATCTTGGCCTGCCATTGACTCTAGAGTATAGCTTCCCTCCCGTCCTTATAATTCACAAAAACTGAGAATTCTTTGGGGAAGTCACTGTAATCACTCCCTCTCCGGTCCCAAGAGAAGTTAATTCTCCTTGTGTGGTCCTGGAAATAGCCTTCTAAGTCCTCTCTGGTCCTTCAATCTCTCTCTCACCTACCTGCCCCTACAACCAATTAATTCATCTAGAAACAGAGTAGCAATGTTTATTGAGAACTCAAGGAGAAACTCTAAGTTCTGAGTCTGTAAAAGCAGCCCGGAAAGAGTCTCCCCACCAAACATGAATTCCTCTTGGCCATGTAGGCCACACTAGAAAAATGCACTCTAAAAGTTGAAATGTTTCACAATAACCATTGCTTTGACTATGACACATTAGATTACAGTAGTCCCCCCTTATCTGTGGGGGATATCTTCCAAGACCCCCAGTGGATGCCTGAAACCATGAATAGTACTGAACCATACATACATGTACTTTGTTTTTTCCATCTGATAATCAAGACAGCTACTAAGTGGCTGCGGGGCAGATAGTGTATACAGCACGGATACGCGCATAAAGGGATGATTCACGTCCTGAGCAGGATGGAGCAGGAGGTATGAGATTTCATCATGCTACTCAGAAACACATGCAATTTAAAATTTATGAACTGTTTAGTTCTGGAATTTTTCATTGAATATTTTTGGACCATAGTTGACCACAGGTAACTGAAACTGTGGAAAGTGAAACTGCAGATAACGGGAGACAACTGTACTCTCAATATTCATTGCTATGGATATTGTCTGTTCTGTAAACTAAATCTAACAAAGTTCATTTTGTAGTAATTGTGATTTTTCATTTCTTAAGTTAGGATGGCCAACTTGTCATATCATTCCTCTACATTTTCCATTCTTACAAGGATTGCACAAAACAAAATCTTTCTTTCAATAAGTCCCTATTAAGATAGTGCATAACTAAATCATTGGAACTCCATCTGAATCTATGCATTCCCGTTCTATCAAATATCTGTCTGGAACATCTCTGGGTTATAATGTTAGCTTTGGGGAGATGGATCATTGAAAATCTCTAGGACCTTGATGGACAAAGATGAGCCTGGATTTACCTAAACCTCCCCCATAAGGTAGGGCCCTAATTCCAAATTGAAAGAAAAGACATTTATCTGTCCTTCTCCAACCTCACCCAGTTGGCAGAGATCACACTTCATTCCCTGGGGGCAAGGTCTTGAAAGTATCCCTCTCACCTGCCCACAGGCCCGCAGCAGGGATGCCTAAGATGAAACCAAGAGCTTTCAAAGGGAAGGCAAGACTGAGAGACTCCTAACACCTAAGCTGCCAACAGCATAATTTCCATATTTGGAGAAAATGCACTCAGCAAACTTTTCTCTATGCCAAGAACACTTACATCTTTAGAAATATTATTTTCTGGCAAACAAATGTATCACGTGATGAAAAGTTACTGTTAGTAGCCTTCCATTTTAGAAAGGAGTCCACGGTGCCTTAAAAGTGGGCTACAAAATCAGTAGACTCAATAACTTCACAGCACATAATTTGAATGACTTTTGCAAAGTTTCACTTCTATCAGCACTTGTACATTTTATATCCTGCTGATAAAATTTTCTAAATTTGTGAGAATTAGGTATTTTTTTTTTTTTAGCTTAAGCTCTTAGTAGAGATCTGATAACGCCAGGAATTTTAGGAAACTTCTTAAGCAGAAACATTAACTACTTAAACCCACAAGAGTGTCATTTATAAAAATGAAATGAAAATTCAACAAATTGCACATTACTTTCTTGGAAGAGTTCATCTAAAAGCCTGATTTATATTCAGAGTGAAATCTTTTATTACACAATCTGAACACAGAAAACAATAAACCGCTAAGAGCAAAGTTTGAAAGCTTCTCTAAAAGCTTTCAGGAGTCCCTATTAAACAAGATACTTTGTTAGAAAAATCAAAAAATACAACCTATGGGACAGAAGGAAATTTTTATTACTCAGGGATAAATTTCTAGCCTTAAATGCCTTCATTATTAAATAAGAAAAATGAAGACATAGAGGAACCAAGTGCTCTTTTTAAGAAAACTATCAAAAGAAATCAAATGACTAAACTGTAATAAAAATGTAAAAATAAAATTGAAACCCATAATACAGATAATGAAAAATTTATAGGATAGCTTAAGTGCATCCAGTAACAGCTGTTGTTTTATTTTTGTTATTTTTTTGTTTGTTTTCTAAAGACTGAAAACCTTTTGTAAGTTCAATTAAAGATAAAAAAGAACAAGGCCAGAAAGTACGTATGATTAGAATGGGAAAGGAAACAAAGCCAGATATACAGGGTAAATATAAAGCATTATAAGAAAAATCAGCAAGTAAATCTATGGCATGACATCTGATTATAATTTCTTAGCAAAATACAAATAACCCAAATAGAAAATAGAAATTTGAATACATAATTACCATAGAAGACTCAGAAAGGTGACTAATGACTCAATATCAAAAAGGCCCCAGGACCACAGGCACACTGAGTTTTACCGAATTTTTAAAGAAAACTTTTTAAATTTCTTAATTCTAAGCTTTAAGAGCCATTGTCCTTGATCTTCTCTAATGGTAAGAATCACTTGGGGTGCTTGTGAAAGGCACAGGTTACTAGGTCTCTTCCCTGGAAATTCTTACACAGTAGGTGTGGTCCACACTCATGTATCTGTGTCCAGGTGCTTTTTATCTTCAGAGAACATTGGGAACTGATTTTAACTCTTAGAGGCCAAAGAAAAGGATAAAAAAGCTCACTGGCATAACTTTAGTACTCAAATCTGATGTAAAAAATGAAAACAATAGATAAATCTCATTGATAAATACAGGGTGTCACCATACATAGGGACAAAAGTCACCATACATAGGGAAAATGGGAAATTGTAGCTAAATGTACCTTTATTTACAAAATACAAAATATTCATTACAACATTTTACAAAATTTTTCCTTTGTATGGAGACTTTTGGGATACCCTATATATAAATGCAAAAATTCCAAGTAAAACACTAGCCCATAGATCCAGAAATTTATCAAAAGAGCAATTCAGTTTAACTATATTGGGTTTATCCCAAAGATTTAAGGATACTTAAATATTAAGAATTATCTATCAACATAATAAGAGATATCAACAAACTGTTTTAGGAAAAAAATATGATATTTTTCAGCAGCTATAGAGCTGCTGAAAAAACATTTGGTAAGATTCAGCAGAATTTCTAATAACAAATGTAAGTAAAATAGTAATAAAAAAAATTAATTATTATAAATATTCTTTATCAAAAATATCAGCAAAACACTAAAACCATTTCACTTAAAATCAGAAACTAGACAGAGAGGCAAACTATAATCATTGTTACTTAATATTGACTTAGACTAATCTTAGATGTTTTAAGTATACAAAAGAATAAGAAATGACTGACATAAGAAAAAAGGGGTAAAACTATTCTTTTTGCTGATGACATGATTATATATGTAGAAGATTCTACCAATGGAAAAAACATTATAGTTAGAATAAAACCCATAACAGTTATAAGTAAATTTAAAAATAAGGCACAAGTTCTAGATGAATAAAACTGTAGATTATTATTAAAAACTCAAAATAACATCTAAACAAATGGAGAGGCATATCAAAAAAAGTAAGTCATCTTATAATTTGGGCTGAGAGGATATAATATCATACAAATGACAGCGCTCCCCAAATTAATGCAATTCTAATTGGAATTCCAACTGGGGTTCTGGGGATGGAATAAATTGATCTTAAAGTTTATATGGACAAACAACTGCTAGACAATAGCTAAGAAAAGTATGGAGAAGAAGAAAGTGAGATTAAGACTTGCCTTACCAGATAGGATGCCTTACTAGAAAAACATAGATTCAAACCATTGTAATCAAGTCAACAGAATGTTGCTGTAGAGACAGAAAACATAGATCAGTGGATAAAATAGCGGTATCAGAAATAGATTCCACGTCATATAAGGTCTTAATATATGGTAAGTCAATTCAGTGGGATAAGGATATAGTATTTAATAACAGTAATGGCAAAATCGCCTCTCCATATAGAAAAAGAAAAGTGGCGCTCCACGTGGTACCATAAAGTAAATTTCAAATGAATTCAAGATAAGTTTACTTTTTAAAGTTTCAAGAAAATCTAGGAGACTACAAGTACAACCTAAACAAAGACTAGAAATCTAGATGTTATAAACAAAAAGATAAACTTGCTTGAATATGCAAAAATTTAAAACTTTTTTTATGGTAAACTATGTGACAAAAGGAAGTCACAGACAAGTCATACAACTGGAAACATTTATAACACAAATGATAGAAAACTATAATATCTACAACATTCAATGAGCACTCCCAAATTGGCATAAAGCATAGAAATAATTCAATAAAAAAGAGCAACATACATAAATATACCATTCATAAGTATAAACCTAAGCAGCTGGCAAACAAATGAAAGATGTTCAAATATAGCATTAGTCAAGGATGTGCAAACTTGAAATGTGATTTACTTTCACCCATCAGACTAATAAATGTTTAAAAAGCTACAACATGTTGCTGGCAAGAATGAGTATTCATATGGGAAAGAGTATTCACATGCATTGTTGGTGGAATGTGAAGTGTTACAGAATTATTGGAAGGCAATGTTGCAATTTCTATTCAAAATTAAAATACATATACCCTTGAACTCAGCAGTAGCACTACCAGGAACTTATCTATCCCATAGAAACCCAACAGTAGCACTACTAGGAACCTATCTATACCATAGAAACCCGGCAATATCCATACTAGGAACCTATCCCATAGAAAGAAAAGATCTGGAAACATTAATAGTTGCATGCCCAGTCACAGCTGAATGGCTGAACAAACTGTGGTAGTACATACCATAGGACACTATATTACCTTTAAAAGGAGTGATTTGGTGACATAATAGTTGATTTGAAGAGATTTTCATAGATATTGCTGAGTAGGAAAAATCAGATATAAAGAAGTGTGCATAATATAATCCCATATTAATAAAACAATGACCACCTCTCCAGATACATGCAGTGTACATATTTGCAACTGTGTGTGTGTGTGTGTGTGTGTGTGCGTGTAGCGGGGTGTCTACAAGCAGGACTCTAGGAGCAAGGAGATAAATATGGAATATTGGACTATATATACTGGGTTGTTAACATCCATTTGCTGAGGGGAGAGAAAGAGAACAGATGTGGATGGAAGGGAGTGAGATGGGGAAGAGAAAGCTGAGCAAAAAGAAGCTTTAAAAAAATCTGCACTAGAAATTGACAATCTTTAAAAAGAAGAGCAAAGTTGGAGGACTCACACTTCCTAATTTCAAAACTTACTACAAAGCTCTTACCGCAGTAATCAACTGTGGTACTGGTTTAAGGATAGACATATAAATCAATGGAACAGAATTGAGAGTCTAGAAATAAACCTATGCATTTGTAGTGAATTGACTTTTGACCAGGATGCCAAGCACATTCAGTGGGGAAAGAAAAGTCTTTTAAACAAATGGTGCTGGTACACTGGATACCCACAAGCAAAAGAATGAAGCTGGACCCGTGCCTCACACCATACACAAACATTAACTCAAAATGGAACAATGACATAAATTTAAGAGCTAAAAGTGTACAACTCTTAGAAGAAAGCTTAGGCATTTGTGACTCTGGATTAGGCAATGGTTTCTTACGTGACACTAAAATCATAAGCAACAAAAGAAAAAATGGATAAATGGAACATCACAAAATTTAAAAATTTTGTGTTTCAAAGGATTTTTCACTTTTCAAGAAAGTGAAAAGACAAAAAAAGGGAGACAATTTTTGCAAATCATATATCTGATCAGGGGCTAGTACCTACAATATAGAGTATTCTTATAACTCAATAATAAAAAGACAAATAACCCAATTAAAAAATAGGCAAAAGATCTGACTAGGCATTTCTCCAAAGAAGATACACAAATGACCAATAAGTACATGAAAAGAAGTTTAGCATCATAAGTCATTAGGGAAATTCAAAGCAAAACCATCATGAGATACAACTTCACATCCGCTAGAATGGGTATAGTCAAAAAGACAGACAACAGTAAGTATTGGTGAAGACAGGGAGATACTGGAACCTTCATACAGTGCTGGTGAGAATGAAAACAGTCTGGAAATTCCTGAAAAGGTTAAACACAAGAGTCACCCTCCGATCCAACAAGTCCACTACTAGGTATATACCAATGAGGAATGAAAACTTATGTCTGCACAAAAATGTGTACATTAGTGTTCATGGAAGCATTATTCATAATAGCCAAAAATTGGAACAACCCAAATGTCCATCAACCGACGAATGAACAAATAACATGAGGTCTATCCATTAAATGGAATATTATTCGAGGATAAAAAAAAAATGCAGCACTGATACATGCTGCAAAATGGATGAACCTTGAAAGCATTAGGCTTAGTGACAGAAGCCAGTCACAAAGGACCACATATTACATGATCCCATTTATGTAACATGTCCAGAATAAGTAGATTTATAGCAATAGAAAGTGGGTTGAACTTGGAACAGAAAGTAACTGCTAAATGCTACCATGTTTCTTTTTGAGGTGAAAAATTTGGAACATGAAAATATTCTAAAAATGATTATGGTGACAGATATACAACTCCATGAATATGGAAAAAATCACTGAAATGTACACTTTAAATGGGTGGATTGTATGGTATGTCAAATATCCTAATAAAGTTATAAAAATACACTACACTAAAAATAACATGCACATGTATGCATTTATGTAAAATTGTTTATATATGTGGAAGATGTAAGTATAAGTAAAATAAAATACTAAGAACAAAACCAAATTCAATTATATCTCAAGGCCACTGTTTCTTCATTTATGAAGTAAATATTACATTTCTAGTTATTTCATAAGGTTGTTTAGATCCATGTAAAGCACTTATCCTGGCTTATATTTATCACTCAATAGATGCTAATTCTTACCCTTAGCAATGATAAAAAGATACTTCGTAAAGAGGTTCAAATGTCTTTCCTACTTACCTCCATTGTAAAACCTATGATTTTGAAACACTGCTCAATTAATTCATACTGGGATTTATAGAAACTGTTATTCATCAGGTCCTGCACTGTTCTGAGGTGGTCATTTTGTAGGTACCTGCAAAAATATGAAAGAAAGGGTAAAAATCTAAAATTAAGCGGGAAGTAGAAGTATTACTGATGAAAGTACAAACTGGTGCATTACCTGGGAGGCTTATTTTCAGGCAATTTGTAATGGGCTAGTTTCTTCTTTTCAGCTAAACCAGCATAAATGTAGTAAAAAATATGAAAATTTTTTTCTCCACTGAAAAAATAAGACATTTTCAATAAGGAGGTTTGTAAGAATGCATATTGATTGCTAAAATTACTCGGCAATATGTTGATTAAATCAACAACTGTGAGTGCTGATGCGGGCTTCCCGAATGCTGCATTTTGGCTTTCTGTGGTTGCTATTGTTGTCATTATTTTCAACAACCACTGTCATTAAATTCCAGACACCATAATAATCACTTTATGTGAATCATTCAATATATATTTATGACTGAGTTCCAGGCATCGTTCCAGGCACTGGGGAGATAGCATCAGCAAAACAGTCAAAAATCCCTAAATTCTTAGACTTTACAAGCCAATGGAGCAGACAGAAAAAGAAACAATGTATTAATATATAGCAGGCCAGACCAGACGGTAATAAGTGCTGCATTATCTCATGAGCCCATCATGCACAGGTAGGCATGTTTTCTCCATTTACATACAAGGAAACTGAGGCTTAGAGCTATGAATCTCCCCAAAGTCACAGAGTTGATGACTACCCTGGATTCAAACCAGGTCTACTGGACTCCAAAGCCCATGTCTTTGACCACCTTTTCTCATTAACCTTCTGAGGCTCAGTTTTCTCACTTATATGAGGAATCTTTTATCTTGTAAGTCTCGAATTCTAGGATTCTATAATTCTAAGTAGTATAAACAGCGTTTCCCAGTCGCTGGAATAACACCACCGAGGGAACATGGATCATAGCACGTGAGCCTGGGGCTCAGGACATTCCACAGCATTATTGGCGGGAACTCGGGGTCCCCCTCTTCTGCCTCCCTCACGTCTTCCGTTTGTCCTGGGGAGCTCTGGGGGCAGACCACACTTCCCAGCTCTATTCTGGAACAGCGGAGGACGATACCCCTGCTTGCAGCTTTCCTGTCGCCACTGCCCTTCTTCCCGCCTTGCTTTGCTTCTTTCCACTCTCAATGACGCTAGCTGCCAACTGGGAGACCCTGGGGTCTGCATTTCCCAATGGCATTCCCACTGGACCCCCCTCCTGTTTAGGGTGGTTCTAAATTATCACCAGGCTCCTCGGCTGTGGTTGGGGCAGGGGAGGGTTCCTCTTCCAGGGGTTAAATGAATTGTAACATATCAAACCCAAAGGCTTTGCTGTCTTCACTCCTTTCTATTATTATTACTTCTCTTTCAGTTTCCATAAAACTCTCACCACAACACACAGCTCTGGAGGTTGCCACCAGGCTTGGGTCAGGAGACACTGAGCTGTTACTGTGGCTGTTTCCTTTCTGCCACACTTAGTGGCCCAAGCTGTGCCCAGGGTTCCCCCTCGTCACCCTCCACATGGAAACTCCAGGGGCAGCTGGTCCCCATCCACCCCCTCCAAAACTTTTATCAGCAATCTTAAGGAGCCAATGAAATATTTTTAGAAAAGGAATTATTATCATTAAGCTGTTTTTTTTTACTTGGACAAATAAGCTTTTCCACATGATGTATACGCAATAGAAAAAAAGCCCACTTTACGATATACATATTTCTACACTAATTATTTTTACCTAACAGGTAAGAAAGAATTTAAAAACTTTCCTATGCCTTCTCCTTCTATATATTATGCGGTATAGTCTCAGTGGAGATGGCAATTTTACCTCTGCTCTCTTTAGAAATTATTTCTTCTTTCAGTACATGGAAGTTTTCCTCAGAGTCAACGGTAACTCAAACATATCCATATGTATTTATTTTTCCAATAATGCAGTAAAAGATGTTTGGAGTAACATCTGTGGCTTTATTTTGTAATCTCTAGTCTTTGTTCAAGGCTTTGACAAAAACCAGTATAAGAATAACTTTTCCAGAAACTCATGAAGGGCTCCAACACACAATTCATGTAGGTTTTAAATAACACGGTTAAAGGTTTGATATTTGTGCCACACCAATGGCTATTCAAGATACTCCTTTTGGTCTTTACTGAAAGTTAATAGAAATACTTAATATGAAAGTGTAGAACTTGATAAAGTGAAGAATGCAGATCTCTGTGCTTCCTTGTTAGTGTTTCAAAAGGAAGAGACGAGCAACAGTGTGACTGATGAGTGTGCATTCTGGGTTGAGACTCTCCCGGGAGTCTGGGAAGGAATGATATCACCACGCCTTGGGAGAGAGGTCAATGCCCAGGAAATCCAAATCTTTCAAATATCTGGATCATAAGCAACAAGGACTTGAGGTAAAATAGCATCAGAGGTAGAGAAAGTAGAGAAGAGATAATAATATGATTATAGAGATGAACTCGACACATCTTCACAAATATTTAGACGTGGAAGGTGAAGAAAAGATGGAGGTTTTATCTAACAAGAAGAGAATAGTTCCATTCCAAAAGAAAGGGGCTATGGGAAAAGAAACAGATTTAGGATGTGAATTGGAGATGGCAGTAGGATATTTAGGAAGTTGGAAATGGAAAATGTGAACTCAGGAGAGCCTGAGTGGTAGATCTTTGGGTGTCAGTCACATAGAGCCATCTGTTGAGGCCACGATGCCAGAAGAAATTGCAAAGTGAGAGTGTATAGACAGAAAAGAGAAGAGCTTCTAGGAAAAATCTTCGGTAAGCACACATTTGGGGACTGCATGGATAAATCTAAGTCAGTGAAGAATAATTCAGAGAGGTGGGAGAAGAATTAGGAGCACCCAGGCATGGAGCAAAGAAAGGCAGTCCACAGGCGGGATGTGAAGGCTGGCCCGTCCCTTCTCCGAACAGATCAGAGTCCCATGTCCCACGCCCCCATCTCTTCCTTGTTGAAGTCACCAGTGATACTGTAACAGACACCAACATTGCACATGAGCAAGGTTAGAACAAAACTAAGAGTTTCGTTTAGTTCTTGTCTTTCCTTGCCACAAAATAACGGAGACTTCTCTAGGACTGGCACAGCATATAATTTGGTTTGCTTTGTTCTAATGAAATCACCCTGATTGCTCCAGCTGTCACATCTTTAACACTTAAATGATGTAATGTACAATTAGTGAAGTGATTCAGAAATGTAGACACACAAAATTAGTGGATTTTTCTTTAATTATTAGTTTATATGTACTGAGAATTGTAATTTGACAAGACCTGGAGACACAATGGGAAGTATACTGACCTTCAGTGGATAAACTATCAATGAGTTAAAGAGACAGGAAAAGAAGGTATCTCCAAAGATTACCCATCTCATGCCCTGATCCTACCTACCTCAAACTGTGCTTAAGAAGACAGAGCTCCACAGTACCCACACTTCCCAAGGTGACTCCTGCACCGCCTGGGGACAGACGGAGGGTCTCAGCCAGTTACCAAATAGTATTTCTCTGACTCTGGCCCTGCTCCTACTTGCGGATCCTCTAATACTTCCCAGAGTGAGTTCCACTCGGCCACTTGCGGGCAGGCCCACGGGGCTGTCTCACATGGGTGCATTTGCCTTGGACCGTGGGATCACCCACGCGGCCAAGGCCTCTGACACCCTCAGAACTGTGGCAAAATCCTCCCAAGCCTGTGGCTTAATTCACCTATGAAACCTTCCAATCTTCAACAAAGTGGCCAACCATAAGTCTCCCCTGGAAACTGAATAATGAAGCTTTGCATTCTTAAGGCCCCATGGGGTATTCACAAAATAGTGCTTCTGGTTTTTCATTTTTAATTACAGCTCCCTCCTCTTAGACTCCCTCCTGGATATCCGGTCTTCTCAGTCCCCCTCTCTTGCCACCTACCTGCTCACTCTTAGCAGATGAACTCACTTCCCACTTTCCTGAGGGACTAGAACCGAAGTGACCGGCAAGCTTTGTACTGAGGCATATGGGGCCCTCCGGACTGTGAGCTGCGTTACCCAGGAATCCTGTGCCATTCCGCTTTATAGCTCCTGTGCCTAGCACACAGCAGGCGCTCAATAAATATCAGATGGATGGATGGATGGTGGGCCTTGGAGTCAGAGAGACAAGAGTTCAAACTCAACTCACTTACTAGATTTTTCACACAAGGCAACTTATTAAAATTCTCTTAGTCTCTTTGCTCATGTATAAAGGAGAAAATAACATGCTGGCTAATTACACGTGACTGCCAGAATTGAAAGAGGTAACGGCTGCAAGGTGCTTAGCACAGTGCCTGACACAGAGTAATGGCTGCATGCTGTATTTTTCATTCCCCCACAGCAGAGAGCACCACGCGTGCCACTTGTGTGCGTCCCCTGGAGAGTCCAGCAAAGTGCTGGGCACGTGAGAGAATGCCGCCATGCTTGCTGAACTGAACTGCAGGAACAGGAGAAAACTGCGGTGGAAATAGCTGTAATTTATATTTACGAGAATTATCTAGCGTTGCCTACGCTATGCTCATTTTCTTCTTGAAATTAAGTAAACTCTTATTAAATTTTCTTCTTTAAAATTATCATTTTTTTTTTAAGAAAAGGACTTAAGTCAAGTTATAAGATAGTAACATCATTAGAAAGGTCATTTAAAAATGAATGTGGTCAGAAATTGGGGTGGAATGACACGGGCAGAGGTGGAAAGAGAAGTAAAGAACTAATTCTCTTAAAAGAAAAGGGCAGTTCATTAAAAAAAAATACTTGTGTGCTCTGGCTATTCCCTGCCCCTAAAGTCCACTCCCCACCCTGCTTTGCTCTGTTACCCCAAAGGCTGGGCTCTGCAGTCCCGGGGCTCCCGTGCTCTGTGCTCTCTGGCTTCCGTTTGGGTTCTGCCATCAGGAAGCACAGGCGGGAGACAGAGGGAGGAGGGAGGCGGGGTGTTCACCCCCTTGCTCCCTCCCTCACTGGCTGCACCCCTTTAAGGCCACAGCTCCCAACAGGCAGCCCCTGCTCCATGGCTGGGGCTCGCACCAACTCTGGAGCCCAGCCTTTCCCCCTGCGCTTCCCCCACCCTCCCCCCTGCCCTCCCCCTGGCCTGGTTCCCCACCCTGGTTAATCCATGGGCAGCTTCCCATTCATTCTTGGTTCTTCAACGCCCATTCGACGTCTGTAAATCATTTTCTCAGTTAAAACCTTCGAACTTGCTCTTTCCTTTCACCGCCCTGATTGATACAGCGCATTTATAATAAACGTATAATTAAATAATGTATCTACTAAGAATTCTTCTACCACATGTCTGATATTTCCATTTTTACAGGTCACAAAAAGCTTCTCTAGAACTTAAAAATGCAATTCCAATTAAGTAAAAGAAAAAAATAGATACAATAATGGAAAAATGGTTTCGCTATTAATTATCAAGTAGCTGTGTTCAAATTATAATTGAGTTGTATTCCAACCTGATTGTGAATTTGGAACTTGGAGAGCTTTTCCCCAATAAACAGTGTTGTAAAACTCGAATAGATCTTTAGGCCAGCTGGGGAAAAGCCTTAATTAATTCATAGCATGCCTTAAATATAATTCCAGCTATGTTATTTCTTAGAATACATCCTGCAATATTTCAATAAGCACTAATGAGATTTTGTATGGTTTCAAACCCAGGGTGTCACTATGTAACTCCAGGGGGTGCTGTTCATATGACATCCTATGTTAACAGTGTCCCTGCACATACCTCCATGGGACACACTGTGAATGACGTGCCTTGACATTGTGCAACATGGAGACCTTTTCTACATATCAACAAGTTACTCTTAAGTAGTTCTCCCCCAAAGGCCTGAAGGAGAGGCTTACAGAATTATGAAAGTAGAACAAATAGTTCTGAGAATCAGGTACCTCAGTTCTGAGGTCCTTCTAGGTACAGGTGACAAAGGTGTTGACATGCACATCCACTAAGTTCTGAGTGCTCGAAACACACATCAATAAATAGCTGCTGTGTATTGAACATCTTTGAAATCCCAGGTACTGTGTTTGATGTTATTTCTCATCTTCACAACTATCAACACTACTACTATTACTAATGGCTTAAACTTACGGGGTTTATTTAGTCCCTTGTGTATAAACATAGGAAGAACAGAATTAATGCAAAGGTCTATCTATATACACCAGCATTTAAAAGGAAAAAAAGAAAAGATTCAGTTAATCTAATTAAACTTCACATTAATTTTGTGTAGAGAAACATATTCTCTCCTACTTCAGAGCTTGTTTGAATTTCCTTTGTTAGTATCTTTATGATAGGCTTAGGTTTTCTACCTGGTAGCATAAATTTTAGGTTATTTATTAATTCCTCTGCTGGATGTAACATACATGAGAGTAAGGCAGTGTTGAGATCTCTTTGTTTCCAGTGGTAAATGCTTTGCACACAGTAGGCGATCAACAGAATTTTGTTGCATGAGAAAGACATTTTACTATTAAACCAGAAATGCTATCTTTGCTTATGTTTCCCCCCAAATAAGACATACTTGACATGAACTTACATAGCTTGGTGGATAACTCGAGATTTTTCCAGAAGATATTCAGAAATCTGTGCTCCCACCACAGCTCCAGAAGAGGTAAATTTCATTTCTAAGTATTTTCCAAATCTGCTGGAGTTGTCATTTATGATAGTACAGGCATTGCCAAAGGCTTCTACCAAATTGTTCACTTGTAAAATCTTCTCTTGCAAGGTTCTGTTATTAGCCTAGAGAGAAAGTGTCAAGTATAAAAAAAGTTAAAAAGTTAATTTTATATATAATAAAATGTCTCTTCTTCTTATGTAGACATAAAGGAATAAGAGCATGTTCTGTGTATATTGCCAGATGTTACAACCTGGTCTATTTCCCCCTCCCTATGTGCATTCACTCACTTGCTCTCTTTAAAAGGCGTGAAGACATGTTCTATATTTTTCTATTCAAATACAGTTCTGTTCAGTGCCTAATTTACAAATACCATTTGTAAGTGGTCTGAGCATACTGAGGTACACCTGTCATTTTGTCCTTCCTCCTCTGCCTGCCTGGGTCCCCATCCAAATCTTCACCAAAGCCAGAACCACTTGCCTTGCTTCCACAGACGCTATTAACTCTGAAACTAAGAGAGTAAGATAATTCACAAAGTCAGAGGCCGGGGAAAGGGAATCAAGGTGAAAGTTGAGAATAGCTTGGAAGTGAGCATGGGAGAGGTGGAACCCAGGTCTTGGCCAGCAGGCCTTGGCTATCCCTCTATTTCCTTCTTCCTCAGCTCTTACCCTCCACTCCTCAAACAAGTACTGCTCCATTTTTCTTCTTTACCACTTTAGTTGAAATTCTGAGTGGAAACTAATTTAATAGCCGACCACTTTTAGAAAGGCCTTCCTACCCACCCTTAGAGGTTTAGGGTGGTATCAGTCATTCACAACTTGGCAGAAATTAGCTCAAGTAGATTATTTTCAGTGTAATATCTTAATACCTCACTGAGGTCAGCTGTGTTAAAGGTACAGAAATTTTACAAGTTGAGAGAGAGAAGTAGTAGCTATTTCTGGAACATAGGCTACGTTAGAATTTGAGTGGGCCACAGTGGGCAATCACAGTGAGGTTTTAAGGCTATATAAGGACATTGTGTATCTTATAAAAGAGGAAATAAAGGGTGACAGAAGAGAGCAGTGATTTTGGGGACAAACTTGGCTATTATAAAATGTTGTTTTGGGCTGGCTGTGCACCCATGAAATCGATGAGATAACATCTTCATCCACCTATATTAAATAGCAGTGAACACATATTCCAAAGGTAAATTCTATTCACCAACACCCCGTTTTTGCATCTGGTAAATCTTTATCAAGGACATAAGTAAAAAACAAGATAAGGCCTGATAATGGTGGGAATCTGAATGTATATATCTATCCCCAATTAACATTAAATCACATTTTTAGATCTAAAACAAGACAATGAGATCAGATTAACAAGTTTGCTGGTATCTGCAAACCAACATTCACACAGTTAATCCATTATTGATGAGAACCTCTATCAGTCCACAAATCAAGAGAGAACACAAAGGCCCCTGAGTACATTAATCCAGGTTTAGCTCTTCTATGCAGGATAGTATGCTGTGCTTCACTGTCCCCCACCTGGCCATATCATGTCTTACTTCACTGCCATTAAACCTTTCAGGATGCTACTTATCCTAGAAGTAGGAGGGGTGGTAGCTGAGGAAGGGGCTGAGACGGGTCTCTCAGGGTAGCACCACCTTCCTGGTCTCTATTGGCTCTTCCAGGCCTGAGGGGTCACAGGTCTGGTGGGTAGGGATTATATTAATCCACTGAGCAAAGCATGTCTCTATTTCACACAACACACCTGATAGAAAACTTTCAAGTTAGTCAATTAATTTTTAACAAACATGGAATTCTTCCTACTCATTGTGGTGAAAATGAATTAGGAATGACGTCAACAAGATGGCCGACTAGAAGCCCCTGGCGCTCCCCCCACAAAAACCTCAAAACAACAAGTAAACAACTACATTTTGGCCAAAGTAACTAAAAGAGCACTGCAGAGCAGCAAAGCAGCATCATCCTGAGAGCACAGATACCCAGGACGGCAGCGCAGAGAAGAGAAGGCAACACCTTGCTCTGCCAGCAAAGCTGCCCCAAATGAAGGGGAAATAAAGTCTTTCACAGTCAAGCAAAAGCTGAGGGAATCATTTCCACTATACCCGCCTCAGAAGAAATGCTGAAAGGAGCTCCTCAGGCAGAAATAAAAGGATGTTACTTACTGTCATTAATACGTATGAAAGTATAAAACTCACTGGTAGACGTAAATTCATAGTCAAATCCAGAATATTCCAATACTTTAATGCTGGTGTGTAAATCATACACACCTCTAGTGTGAAGGTTAATAGTCAAAATGGCCAAAAATAACTAAATATACAATAAGTTGCTAAGGAATACACAATATAAAAAGACGTGCATTGTGACATCAAAAACATAAATTGTGGAGACGGTAAAAGTCTAGAGTGTTTTTTTTTTTAACTTTTTAAAGCTTTATTTTTATCAGAGTAATACTTGGACATAGTCTAGAGTTTTTGTATGTGACAGAAGTTGTTATCAAGCTAAAACAGTAGATTATAACTATAAGATGTTTAAGATGTAAGCCTCCTAATAACTACAATATAAAAAATTACAGCAGATATGCACACCAATGATAAAGAGAAGGGAATCAAAGCTTAGCAGTACAGAAAATTACCAATCACAAAGGCAGACCACAAGAGAGGAAGAGAGGAACAAAGAATCTACAGAACAATCTGAAAACAAATAACAAAGTTCTTACTACCTGAACATAAATAGATGCTGCCTACAAGAGACTCATTTAAACGTTAAGGACATACACAGACTGTAAGTAAATGGATGGAAGAAGATATTCCCATGCAAATGGTAACCAAAAAAGAGCAGGGTGGGCTATATTTACAGCTGATAAAATAGACTTTAGGTCAAAAATGATTGCAAGAGACAAAGAAGTTCATTATTTAATGATAAAGGGGTCAATTCATCAAGAGGACATAACCATTATAAATACATATGCATCCAATGTTGGAGAATCTAAATACCTAAAGCAAATATTAATGGACATGAAGGGAGAAATAGATAGCAATACAATAATAATAGGGTACTTCAATACCCTCCTTGCAATAGATAGATTATCCAGACACAAAAAAAAAATCAATAAAGAAATGCTGAACTTGAATTGCACTTGTGACCAAATGGACTTAACAGACACATACAGAATTTTCCATCCATCAGCCATTGAATATACATTTCTCTCTAGTGCACATGGAATGTTCTCCAGGATAGACCATATGTTAGGCCACAAAACAAGTCTTAACAAATTTAAGAAGACTGAAATGATATCTGGTATTATTTCAGACTGCAATGGTAAGAAGCTAGAAATCAACCACAGGAGGAATCTTGGAAAATTCACAAATAGTGGAAATTAAACAACATGCTCCTGAACAACCAGTGGGTCAAAGAAGAAAATAAAAGGAAAATATAAAAATATTTTGAGACAAATGACAATGGAAACACAATATACTAAAACCTATGGGATGCACAAAGAGCAGTTCTAAGAGGGAAGTTTAGAGCAATTAATGCATACACTACAAAAGAAGAATAATCCCAAATGGTCTAACACTATGCCTCAAGGAACTAGAAAAAGAAGAACAAATTATACCCATTACTAGTGGAAGAAAACAATAAGAAGAATCAGAGCAGAAATAAATCAAATAGAGAACAGAAAAACCATAGAAAGAATCAATAAAGCTAAGAGTTGGTTTTTTGAAAAAAAAATATTGACTAGTCAACTAGTCTAAGAAAAAAAGAGAGAAGATTCTAAGAAAAAAAGAGAGAAGATTCAAATAAATAGAGCCAAAAGTGAAAGTGGGGAAATTGCAACAGAGTCTCAGAAACAAAAAGAATCATAAGGGACTTTTATAAATGATTATCTGCAAACAAATTGGGTAATCTAGAGGAAACAGATAAGTTCCTAGAAAAATACAACTTACCAAAATTGAGTCAAGAAGACATAGAAAGCCTGAACAGACCAATAACAAACAAAGAGATTGAAGAAGTAATAACAAACTTCCCAAAAAAGAAAAGCCCAGGACCAGATGGCTTCATAGCTGAATTTTACCAAATATTCAAAAAAAAATTAATTCCATTATTTTTTAAACTCCTCCAAAAATAGAGCTAGAGGAAATACTTCTGCACACATTTTATGAGGCTAGCATCACCTTGGTTCCTACGTCAGACAAGAAAAGAAAACTACAGGCCAATTTCTCTGATGAACATTGATACAAAAATCCTCAATAAAATATTAGCAACCGAAATCCAACAACACATAAAAAATATTGTATATCATGACCAAGTAGGGTTTATCCCTGGCATCCAAAGCTGGCTGAACATACACCAATGTAATGCATCACATTAAC
Source organism: Lepilemur ruficaudatus (assembly GCA_963574885.1). Lineage (NCBI taxonomy): Eukaryota > Metazoa > Chordata > Mammalia > Primates > Lepilemuridae > Lepilemur > Lepilemur ruficaudatus. The sequence continues at coordinate 33,958 of CAUYRT010104274.1, read as the reverse complement.
AGAATGAAAGATAAAAATCATACGATCATCTCAATTGATGTGGAAAAAGTATCCAACAAAGCCCAACATCCTTTTTTGATAAAAACTCTCAACAGTTGAGATATAGAAGGAAAGTCCCATTTATGAAAACCCACAGCTAATAGTAAAATCAATGGGGAAAAACTAAAAGCTTTTTCACCAGGATCTGGTATAAAGGCAAAAGTGCCCACTCTCAACACTTCTATTCAACATAGCACCGGAAATAATAGCAAGAGCAATCAGACAAGAAAAAGAAATAAAAGGTATCCAAATCAGAAAAGAAGAAGTGAAATTATTTCTAGAGTAGTCCCCCTTTTTCTAGTGTTTCGCTTTCCACAGTTTCAGTTACCTGCAGTCAACCATAATCCAAAAATATTAAATGAAAAATTCCAGAAAGAAGCAATTTGTAAGTTTTAAATTGTATGTCTTTCTAAGTGGACTGATGAAATTTTGTGCCATCCTGCTCTGTCCTACCCAGGACATGAATCATCTGCCTGTCCAGCATATCCATACTGTATACGCTTCCCACCCATTAGCCACCTCAGTTATCAGATTGACTGCCACAGTATCACAGTGCTTTTATTCAAGTGCTTAATAGTGGCCCAAAGCTCAAGAGTTGTGATGCTGGAAATTCAGATAAGCAAAGAGTAGCCATAAAGTGTTTCCTTTAAGTAAAAAGATGGAAGTTCTCAGTGTAAAAAGGAAAGAAAAAAAATTGTATGTAGAGGTTGCTAGGATCTACAGCAAGAATGAATCTTCCATCCATGGAAATTGTGAAGAAGGAAAAAGAAACTCATGCTAGTTTCACTGCTGTACTTCAGACTGCAAAAGTTACAGCCACAGTATGTGATCAGTGCTTAGTTTAGGTTTGAAAAGGAATTCAATTTGTGGGTGGGAGAAATGCACAGAAAATGTTTTCCCATTGATGGAAACATATTGCACCAGAAAGCAATGAGCCTGTATGCAGACTTCAGCAAGGGATCCCCTGAAACGAGTGACCCCAAGCTCTTTACTTCAAGTAAGCGATGGTTATACACATACAGGAATAGCAAAGGTCAATAGTAGCCTAATGCTAAGTCACAATGCCACGTCACTCATCTCACTTTGTCTCATCACGTGGGTTTGTCTCATCCCACATCATCACAAGAAGAAGGGTGAACACAGTACAATAAGGTATTTTGAGAGAGAACACATTTACATAACTTTTATTAGAGCACATTGTTATAACTGTTCTATTTTATTAGTTATTGTTGTTAATCTCTTACTGTGCTTAATTTATAAATGAAACTTTATCATAGGTATGCATGCATAGGAAAAAACATAGTATATATAGGGGTATCCCCCATGAATGAGGGACTGCAATTGCAGCTGACATAATCCTGTGTTCTAATAATCCCAAAGATTCTTTAAAAAAAACCTGTTAGAACTAATTAATTCAGTACTGTTGCAGGACATAAAATCAATATATAAAGATCAGTAGCATTTTTTACACAAATAGAGACCTAATTGAAAAAGAAATCAAGAAAACAATCCCATTAACAAAAGAACAAAAGCATCAAAAAAATTACATAGAAATAAATTTAACCAAGGAGGTGGAAGATCTGTACACTGAAAACCATGAAACATCCATGAAAGAAATTGAAGGAGACACAAATAAATGGAAAGATATGCTCATGGATCAGAAGAATTATTAATAATATTGTCAAAATGTACAATCTAAAACAATATACAGATCCAGTGCAGTCCCTATCAAAATCCCAGTGGCATTTTTCACATTAAAAAAAATCCTAAAATTTGTATAGAGGCATATAAAAGACCACAAAGAGCCAAAACAATTTTCTGAGAAAGAAAAAGTTGGAGGCATCATACTTCCTGATTTAAAATTACATTACAAAGCTACAGTGATCAAAATAGTATGGTACTGGCATTAAAACAGACGGCAGACCAGCAGAATAGAAGAAAGAGCCCAGAAATAAATCCAAACACATAAGGTCAACTACTTGTTGACAAGGGCACCAAGAGGACATGATGGGGAGAGGACAGTCTCTTCAATAAATGGTGCTGAGCAAACTGGATTTCCACAGGCAAAAGAATGAAATTGATATCAAGTTCTGAAATGTAACAAATATTGCTGATAGGCTAGAGAAAAAATAAATTATACCTTTCCAAGCACCGTCAGCTGCTGCACTAAAAGATGAGCACTTTCAGTCTTCCCGGCACCACTCTCTCCAGAAATAACAATGCACTGCACAGAGAAAAGGAAACCGTGAGAAAATTTATCCTCACAGAATTCAGCTGACACATGAGAAACTAAGAGGGAAAGTTCTAAGCATGTGAGACTGTTCTTACCTGATCTGAATGATATGTTATCATAGACTGATATCCTAAGTCAGCCATCGCAAAAATGTGAGGAGGATTGGCAGTTCTCTTGGCTCCAACATATAGTTTGGAATGCTAAAGGTTAAAGAGAATACATTTTGTAGGGCTTTTTGTTTTTGTTTTTATTTAAATCTTGGATTATTTACAGACGCAGCTCCAATTTTTAAAGGGAAACATAAAAAAAATACCATTTGATACCACCAAAGCATTATTGCATACAAGCTACACACACACACCAAATACATACATGCACAAATCGTTCACGATTATGTAAAAGAAAATCTTGACATAAAACAGCCCAGAAATATAATATGACATAATATTATACTTAACATCACTCTGGCAGTTGTAGATTCTGCATGCCATTTCTAAAGCAGAACTTAAAGTTTCAAAATGCTATCATTTATTTAAATAAAAGGACACTTTATAAGTAAGACAATCAGGTATCATTTTTGTTGACTACTCCTTGGATATAATCATGTCTGAAATATGACCAGCACTTTTTTCCTGTCACATCACTTAACATACATTCTCTCATTTGAGTTGTCAAAGATCACACAGTTAATTGACAGCAGAATTGCACTAAAGCCCAGATCTTCTGAAACATGGTCCAGGTTCATAAATTTATACTATTCCTGTAAATTTTAGGATGGTAGAGGATGACAGAGATATATATACTTTTCACACATTAAAAACTATTAAGCACATTATCAAATAATTTTCTAGAGTACACAAATAGAAGAAAATGGGTCCAATTAAAAATGAAAAACAGCCTAGTTGAATCCCAGAAAATCATTTAAACCATTAGGGGTTGAATAATTGATAATTATATACTTATACTCATAAAACATATTGTGCAATATTAATGAACCCAGTCAATATGTCAAAAGGAATTTTTAAACTCATAATGACAATTTTTACAGCCATTAAGTGTGTATCATCTATGCAAACAATGCAATTATATTTTTGGCTCTCCCATACTTGGTTCAGAGGCAGACATTAAGTACACACTTTTTAAGGCATCTGTTTAGTGCTATGATATGTAATGTGAAACAGTTATGAGCAACTGGATGCAATTAACATTCTGACACATACTTTTGGAAAATAAAATACCACAAAATGTACTCAGATTGACTTCATCTTCTGTTTCCCATCTCTCTGTTTTAACAATCATTGTATAACTTTATTCAAAACACTAAATATTTTATAGGCATTCATTTAAATTGAGCATCTGAACGTATAATTATTTATATGAAGTAAGAGAATGGACACCACGCCACATACCTTTGTAGAATAAAGACCTAGACTCTGAAAAGGGTTAAGAGCAATGAGTATATCTCCCACATAGATATAGATCTGATCTCTGGAATAACACTTCTCAAGTTGCTCTGAGACTGTATTCTGTAACAAAATAAAATAATTTCTCTTTCTTAAAAATCATTGGTGGTCAATTACAACTTCAAAAGTAAACAACAATAAATAAAACATCTGGAATCTAGACCAAGGATTCGAAAGAAACAGGTGTGTTGATAGCAAGAAATATAACATCTGGTCTGGAACCACCTGCTCATCTGACAGGTATTTTCTTTGGTTTTGAGTGTCACAGAGGAATGTCACTGTTACTTGTACTTTCCGAAGGACATATTATATATTACAGCAATTACATATATAATAAATAAATATATATATATTGCTTTCAGGGAAATAAGTAATGCAGTATATGAAGTAAAGAGAAAAGGAAAGGGAATATAAAGTGAACATGAACATGATTTTATTCCAAATCAAGGTGATTTGATGATTCAGTGGCTTTGTGGAATGTCCTAGTCCTTTTTTTTAGACTTTTGGCTTTATGAGGTGGATTGAAAAATCCAGAGAAGAGAAAAGTAACTTTCATAGTTGATAAATCACACAAGTACATGAATCAATTTTGGTAGTGTCAGAAATCATCATTTATAGTACATGACGCAAGAGAGGAACAAAAAAAATCTTAGGTCAAAAAAGAAACAAAAAGGAAAACAAACAACAGAAAGAAACAAACCCAGTATCTAAAATATTAATGTATCAGTCAGCAACATGATTAGTGCAACCTTCTTTATAATTCACAAGGCTAAAACTCCCCATCATTGGAAAATTTGGTATATAAGGACTCAGGAAGGTGTCGGCAATCTCTGACTTGCAAACACTATTTGATTTCAAGATGTTTGATGTTCCTGAGAGAGACTATTTTGAGGAAGTACTTGAGTTGTTTTTGCAACCCTAAACTTACCAAGTGACTACTTCTGTTCAGAACATGTCTCTTGATTTGTTGCATTTCTGAATAAAATGCTCAGGCATGGAGCAGAAATATTAAAAAATACAAAGCTAATCACAATGAACACTCTCTGGGTGACGGACACACTCACAACCCTGACTCAAGCATTACAGAAGCAATCCTTGTAACCAAAAACATTTGTACCCCCATGACACTTTGACATAAAAAAATAAAATAAAAAAATAAAAAGCTGTCCATTAGGCAGGACAGACGTCCCAAGGTTTTACTGAAAAGAGGCCATTTGTTTTTCTAGTGATCTGACTATCTGGAATAAAGAGGAATGAGAGGAAAAGAGACTGAAACTATAACTTAGTGGCTTGGGTCTGGACCTTCACAAGAAATGTCTGACATGCTTCCAGGGTACCTGGAATAAGGTGTTCCACATGGAATTCAACACCCTGAAAGGCGAGCTGTGTGAGCGCAGGGCTCTGTGATTCCACAAAGGGGGATTCTGACTGTGGTGCCAGCAAGGCTCTCGAGGGAGCACGGAGGTGCCTGGGGACTGCCACCAGAGCTGGAACAGGGGAGGACGGAGGGGAGGCTGCCACGTGGTGGTCGTCGGAGATGACGTTTTTCTGAACGTAGCAAATCATACCATTGAGACTCCAGAAATACTTAAGGTCAAAAAAGATGTGTGACCTAACAACTCATGCTGGGGAACCTCATATCTTTGTCACTTGAGCATCAAAAAAAAAAAAAAATAATAATAATAATAATAATAATAAAATAAAAAAAATTGACACTAGGCTGGAAAGATCTGGATATTTCAGTTATATTTATTGAAACTGAAGATAAGAGAGATGATTGGAAGCTAAGAGACAAAGAAAGCATGAGACTTACAGATGTTATTCAAAGAAACCCCTGCCCACATCCTCTGTGAATTAGAAAAAGATCAAAAAAGTCTAGAATGTCTAAGTTTAATTAAACTGATTCTTACCTCATCCAAAACTTCTAGGGTTGCTAAGTCATCTACATCCTTCAGCCTGGAAATTAGAGATCTGTTGAAGTTACCTTTCTTGGTGTGAATGCGTTCATGTCTGTGGAGGAAAAAAACCTTTCTGATTTTCATTTATTACTGAACACAGTGGAAGTAAGTTTTAGACACATATAAGACTGAAAAGCCTCTATGAAGCCATTTAATAAATTCAATAACTTACCAGAAAATATCCTCTATATTTGATCTTTGCTGTTTGTTTTCTCCTCTCCATTGGAAAAAATGTAACATACAAAACCTACCTTGTGGATAAACAGAGGATTCCATCAAGAATGATCGTATATGTAAGTTGCTTTAAAGCTTCCTCTAAATTCCCATGTGATTTAATCTGTTGCAAAGTAGTGAGTCTGAATTGTTTGAATTCATTAGATTTCCAATTTTATTGGAAATCTCCACACTCCATGGGAGCCTCCATTTAAAGACACTAATGACTTTCACGTTGCTAAATCCAATGGTCAATTTTAAGTTCTCATTTTACGTCATTCACCGGCAGCATTTAGCACTTCCTGGAAGGATTCTCTTCCTTCCCTCATGGTATCTCCATCTGAGTATCTTTTGTGGTTCCTCCTGTATTTCTGTTACATTTTGGGGTCTCCCAAGCTTCAGTTCTTGGAGCTATTTTTTTTTCTCTGTTTACTTCCTTATTTCATGGCTTAAAATATCACCCATGCACTGACAACCGCTGAACTCCAGACTCCTGCATCCATCCACTCCTTTGATGCTTCACTTGGAAGTCCAGCAGGCAGACTTCACACATCCCAAACCAGGCTCCCAAATACCCTGGCCCAGACCTGCCCTACCTCGTGATTCCGGATCTAAGTCAATGGTGGCTCCGTTCAGGACAAAAACCTAAGAGACGCCCTGGGTTCTTCTCTTTCTCACACCCCCACGCCGTCTATACACCAAGCCCACCAGCTCCACCATCAAATCCTAGCTAGGGCCAGACACTTCTCACCATCCCCTGCTACCACATTTCTTCTTGCTCCTGCAACAGCCTCCCACGTGGTTTCCCTGCTGCCACCTTAACCTTCTGACACTCTGCACTGCAGCCAGAGCAATCCTTTCAAACACAAGTCAGAACACGGCACTACTCTGCTCGAAGGTGCTGATGTCTTTCCGTGATTACTCAAAGCAGTATCCAAAGACTCACCAGGGTCTATGATTTGTGTATCTGCACCCACCCCCCCCAACACCTCTACTGTTTCTCTAATGTTTCCTCTTTCCAATGTCCCCCTACTCCATTCCTCCATCCACACTGGTGTCCTGTTACTTTGCGAACATGTTAAGCATGCTGCTACCTCATGGGCTTTGTACTCGCTGCCTGGACTGCACTTTCCCCGGACATCTGTAACGCTCCCTCTCACGTTCTACGTGCCTCTTTTCAATATGACAGTGATCACAGTCCTTTCCGGGCAAATCCATGTGAGTTGGCACCTTCTCTCCAGAGCTTCCCATTGGCCTTTTCCTGCTCTATTTTTACTCCTTGAATGTTGAGAAATACGATTGAGGAATTAATGAGATGTGGCTCATAAGATCATTATTTTATTGTATCACCCAATATTGCTATATTAAAGACAGAAACAGGAGTTTGCAGGGTTTTGCCCTGAAGGAATATGTGAACTCATTAGTTCGCTTATCAAGGGCTGCTTCCGCCTTGGGAGGCATCCATAGACTCTCTCCAGCGTGAATGTTGCTGATTTCTGGTCACAGAACTCACACATGAAATATGTGAATTTTCCTTTCATTGGATTCTGAAGTCTATTCATTAGTTATTAAATATATTACCCATCAACAGTTGACTTTCTAGCTCATTATCCATAGCAGTCATCCAAAAAGTTTCTACCTCGATCTATTCTAGTATCTACTTCCCTTTTTCTTCAATGAAAACTAACACAAACTCATTTGGTTCCTTCTCTTCTATCTCAAAATGTAAGTATATTTTCATTTCTCCTCACCCACCCTCCCCCATCTCTCCCTCATTCCCAGGATGGAGGATGGAGGAGGAGGATGGAGGATGCCACCTTTCTTTTCCAAGATTAACCCTCCCAACAGGTCTCTTGATTCTCTTTCCTGTGTAATTTGCTCCATCAAACCATCAGAAGCTTCCTCTCCACTGGATCCACAGTCTCAGTTTATCACGTCTTCTACCATCCTAAGTTGTCTGTTTCTCAATTTTCTGCTTTCTCCTCAAGCTATAACCCTCTCTACACTTCAGTGTCTTACCTGGGTTATTGAAAACAGTGAGAATGATCTTTTAAAAACCGAAGTCAGAAATGTCACCCCTCTGCTCGGCACCCTCCCCATGTCACTCAAAGTCAGGTCCCATTTAATCCTACCCCACGCCCACCCCACTGCCTCTCCCACCTAATCTGCCAACGCTGTCTCCCTGCTCACTCTTCTCAAGCCCCCTCTTGCATCAGCCACTAACTCCCAGCTCACTCCTGCCTGGGAGGCTCTGACTCTTCTCTCTGCCCAGAGAGCCACAGGCTAAAGTACCTGTCTAGGTTGTGAGGCCTGAGCCGACCACCCACTGTTTTCAGGATCGTAATTCCAGCCCTCTCCCCTGCCCTCCGCACCCCGCCAACTCCCAGGTCTCCCAATCCTCCTTACCTTGCTCTACTTTTCTTTAGCACGCATCACCATCTAATATACTGTATTGCTTACTAATTTATTTTATGTATTGTTTGGGTCTTCCCATAGATATGTAAGCGCCATGAAAACCGATTTTTGTTTTTTCACTGATTGATACACCCCAGACTCTTAGATCAGATTCTTGCAAACAGTGGGTGCTCAAAATAAATTTCTTGGGCAAAGCTCTCACTTAAATAGCAAAAATATCCATGAGAAAGTACAAAGTTTTAATAAAAGAAATTATAAGATAATAGAAAGAGATGAAAACTGAGCTGGTTAAATTCAGAAAAGAAATGAATAAACATATGAAATAATAAAATCATGACAGAAAAGCAACAAGACATAGAATAAGTGCAACTAAATTTACAGACAGAGTAAGTACCTACTTAGACACACAAAACGAAAGAGACGAGAACAAAGATTCAATTGGTTTCTCATGAGCTGGGGGGGGGGTTACTCCCGAGCACCACAGGGCGCAAGTAAACTGACATGGACGAGACCCAGCTGGGCAAAGTTCCAGAAAACCTCACGGGCATCCTAACGCGACAGCCAGCCACGAACAGAGGGCAGTCGTGTTGCCTTGCTTCTCTCAACAGCAACACACACGGCCAGAGAGAGGGTGGAACTGTAACATTTTGAAGAAAAGAGATGTTCACCTGGGTATCTCTGACCTAACTAAACTGAGCTTTAAGCTCTAGCATTCAGGGTTTGAGGCCTTCTGGAAATAAACGTGAGATGACACAATTTAGCTACCAAAGAGAATAACTAAAATAAAAAAGTCAGAAAAGGACTGGTAAAAAAAAAAGACTGTGTGAGCACTGGAGCCATTTAAATACAGAAAAAAAGACTATAAGACCCTAGAAATTATGGTTATAGACAGACTACCAATGCTTAACCTTGACAAAGTAAAAGGATAGTGTAACAATACCAGGAGGTGATGATAAAGGACGTAAGAGGTTGTGTAACTGTGTTAACTTCATCCTTCAGAGCAAGGAGATAACAGATATTGCGTAGAATGGAATCAAAATGAATCTAACCTTTAAACTTTAGCAAAATCCAAGAACTTTTGAGGTGAAGGAAGATGAGCACTTATTTGAACTTCAAAAACTTCTTCATTTTCACTTGTTTCTTTTTCTCCCATTAAATTTGAGTGAAATACTAACTTAAAATGGTATTTATATAGTTTGCAAAATGTAACCATAGAGGGAAGTTGGGTAGAGAAGTTGGGTAGGTACATGAGGTCTCTCTATTATTTCTTACAGATGCATGTAAATTTATCATAGTTTCTGCTCCAATCCAGCAAGAGAACTATAAAAAAGAACTATTAAAAAAGTTTTCTTTAGAGAAAGAAATTTTAAATCTTCTTTCAAAAAATAAAAACCTTCCATGTTCATTGCTTCTCCAATTTTTCTCATGGTAAAGTAACAAATAGCTAAATTAATTGTGTCTATTAAATATATAAAGCCAAATCAAGGCTTTCTTTTCCAGATCTCAACTCGTATGTATTTACTGAGCACTTACTACATTCGAAGTACTGGACTTCAGCACTGGAGATACAAAGATGATTAAGATGCATGAAATGTAGGTACATGCAATTATCTATAAAACGATGATCATTGCTAACATTGTGCAGGTGTTTTATGCTTTTTAGGTGTTATTTCATTTATACGCACACCTTTACTGGACAAGCGTGGTGTCCTCGTTTCATAAGCAAGGTAAAACTGGGTCTAAGAGAGGTTCAGTAACTTGCAACGAATCACAAAACCAGTACATGGCAAGACTAGCATGGAGACTCGATCCCAGGTCTGTCTGACTGAAGTACAGACAAGGTGCTATATGACCACAGAGGAAGGGAGATGCATAGCGTCTATCTCAGTCCATGGTTACTATGGTAGCAAAGATTATATCACAACTGGTATGGGTTGAGTGCAGGAGTAAGAAATTTAGTCTTGCTTTGGACTAAAAACAGGTAGTAGGAGACAGTAATACATCAAGATAATCCCTAGATTTCTGGTTGGCATAATGAGATGAGTGCTGATGTCATTGTCAAGAAAGGGAATAAAGAAAGAATTTTGGGTGGAATAGCCTAAGTTCAATTTTGGACACATTGAATTGGAAATGTCTTTCAACTAGTCACGTGGAGATGGGAATTGAAAACATAGTTCTTAGCAGAACAGTGGTGATAGCATTTTTAAATCCCATATGTTAAGGAAAAGGAGTAAATGTTCCAAAGGGTGAATAATTCTCACCATGACACAGTCACAGCCATTAGAGCAAGATTATCTCACCTGGAGGTGGAAAGTAAAACGGAGTCACGCTGAAAGAACCCTATTATTCCTTCCTATTGATTTTTCTGCTTCCTCCCTTTATCGTTCTGTTTTGTAAAATCAAAATCCTACTTGAGCAAATTTACATCCGTCTCTAATAAAGAACGGACAGCTTGAGCCAGGCACTTTTCACACTTAATAGCTAATCAATTTTTTAGTTTGTCTTTCATTTGTTAATCCTTTGACAGATGTCTCAAAGGTGCCTTAAATTCTGGCCTGAAACTCACATTATATATGCGGGGACAAGAGGACTGATTGCAGCAGCGCCACAAATACAGCTTGTACTTTTGGTCTAAGAAACAACTGTGCTTGAATTACAAAATCCTTCCTGCTCCTATGAGATTATATGCAAAATATAATAATTTATAAATATCAAAGTTAATCACCATTAGCATATTGAGGGTATCAAGTCAAATCTTAAAGTTATTTCTACCTAGACATACTTTCTTAGGAAAAACAGAAAAAAAAAGTTGTTTCACTTTGCATATAAAATACCAAATAAATTTAAAACAATAACATGTTAATAATATAACTACCACAAAAAGAAACTTTAATTGGGAATAGATTATCATTTAAGCAGATGCTGGGCTAGATTTTTCCCTTGTTTACAAAGAATGCAAATCATAGCTTTCAAGGCAATATTTTTAGGCACATGTTCAAGACACATAACAGAAAGAATTTTAGGAACCTGTTCAATTGTTCCGTATAATGGGTAACCACCCACTGCTTCAGCAGCTCAAAAATACCCTTCCATTGTGGGGAGAAATTCTACAATGGTTGGGAGGTAGGACTCTGCCTCTCACATAGAAACTGGAAGTGAGATAGGACGCAGGGTCTCGCATCACCTGCTTTCACCTGGAGCAGGGGCCTGTCACCTGTGCATGAGGGATCAGATGGTCCATCATGGAACTTAGAGGTTCAGGGAAGTGACACAAAGCTCAAAATCACTTTACAAATATTTGGAGGTGGTTGTGGCGTTCAAGAAACCAGGGTTGCTGCAGGAAATAGTCGGGCAGGTGAGTGAGTTTCAGTGGTAGGCAATTCTTGAGGAAGGTATTTGAAACCCCTGCTTCCTTCATTCATGCCTAAGCCTGGCTCACTGGCCTCCTCTGCGTTCTCCAGCAGGTATTGCTAACTAAATTGCTTTTCTTTTTAAGTTGGCTTGTACTGTTTTTCTTCAAGAATGCTGAATAGCACATTTCAATAACAAATGGCTTTTTTTTTTTGAGACAGAATCTCACTGTGTTGCCTGGGCTACAGTGCCATGGCGTTAGCCTAGATCACAGCAACCTCAAACTCCTGGGGTCAAGCAATCCTTCTGCCTCAGCCTCCCAAGTAGCTGGGACTACAGGCATGCGCCACCGTGCCCAGCCAATTTTTTCTATATATTTTTAGTTGGCCAATTAATTTCTTCCTATTTTTTGGTAGAGATGGGGTCTCGCTCTTGCTCAGGCTGGATTTGAACTCCTGACCTTGAGCCATCCGCCCGCCTCAGCCTCCCAGAGTGCTAGGATTACAGGCGTGAGCCACCATGCCCAGCCAACAAATGGTTTTTATCTATTCCCATTAAATCAGAGAGTTGGATATTTTAAAATACTGCATTCGACAGTAAAATTTTCTTTTAAAATATTTTATACTTCAAGTGTCTCCAGGTCCAGTCTGTACTCTTAACATTGAGGAGTGTATCATAAAAATGTAAACTAAAATAAAATCCTAAGCTGCTCCTCTCCCCCATCCCTTCCCCACTGAATGGAACTCCTCTTGGCCTAGGAGATCCCACAGAAACCTTAAAACCGAGCTCCTGGCCATTACAGGATGGGAGGTCAGACACCCCCATCTTTGCTAATAATAGCCATCAGGTTTCATTCCCTAAGAGCTAAACAGAAACCTAACGCATGATCCACTCTGCCCTCTCTGCAGCTTCAGCATGGCAAGTGACCAGCATTCTTTCCTGATAAGAGACCACCAACCACTGAGTGTTTGTAACCAGTCTACAGAATACACACAGAGGAAGTTTTTCATATCCTCTGCCTCACCTTTGACACTAGAGAGCTGCTATTTTCTAAACATGGACCCCATAAAGGGACATAAAGCTTGATTGCGTATGTGCATGTCTCTCCTTTCATAAATATTCATGACTCCTCTAATAGCTTGCTAAATGTGTATATTGGCCATCCCACTCAGCATAAATTCCTGTTCCCATCCTCCCTCCCTCAAAGCGCGTGTTTCTGGCTTCTGGCCAGAGGCTCTGCTTCCCTGCCTATTGGAATGGCCACCTAGAGGCTGCAACCCTTTATGAGAAATAAAGCTATTCTTTGCAAATTTATGAAGCTCCTCATTTTCTTTAGTTAGCAGAAGCAATGGTTGTACACCCATAAGGCTTCATTCCTCAGAATAGCTGAATAAGTTATAAGAGTGATTGGTCATATCCAATCATATCCAGGCCTTGATTTATAATAGAAAGTTCTTGTATCCATTCCACAGTATGTCCCAATGATGTCCTGACCCCCAAACCCCAAATAAGGAATTTCAAAGTACTCAGTTTGTATTCAATTTATATTAGGACAGTTTTCTTTAAAGCTGAATATTTAATTTTTTAAAAATTATTCTGCCAAGAACATACCTCAATTCAATTCCAAAGGATAATATCGTGTACAAAAAAAATGACAGCTTTGAGTTAGCTATGTTGATTTTTTGGATCAATTTTACCAATCTCAGGAACTGTGACAAACCAAACCATTTTTCATGATCTTCAAGAAAACTACTTTTGCCCAATGTGTTGCCAGTGGCATACCTAAACCTCTTTTCTTTTGCCTAAATAAGTCTCACACTTTGGAACTAGTATATGAATGTTGAAAGCAGGAAAATCTTTCATTCTTCTTTGACTGTCAACTAGGAACTGTGGTCAAATGGTATCGTGCATAATGATTCACATTCTACTCCCACACCCTCCAAATATATGCTGTAAAAAATAAAATATTTTTTAAAAGTGTTTAAATAAAATTTAAAAGATCAATACATTCTCTAAATCAAGACAGAATAGATAAACTTCGGGTAAGAGGGCAGAAAATAGGCTGACTCAAAGTCTACCACCAAACAGGCAGAAGAGTCCTGGAGGGTAAAGGAACCAAAACACCCAACTCACAGTGAAGGCCCTAATCTAGGCGTGGTGGGAAGAGAGGGCTGAATGTGGGGGTCCCTTGTCTGGAAGAGAAAATTGAAAAAAATCCAAACCTTCTTTTATATGGAGCCAGTTGCTCAAGATTGCAGGATAGAACAGAGACACGAGGCGCACTTCCCACTGGCTCAGTGACTAGATCCGCAATATCCTTCAAATCATGACAGGCAAAAAGGCTTTGGACTAGGGAATCTGGAAGCCAGATTACAGCAGAGGCAAAGCCTCTAACACAGAAGAGAATGCAGAAAGAAAGGAAAGGCAAAACAAAGGACCTCCCACTCATGATGGAAGAGCAAACTAAAATTCTAAACCATAGACGGGAAACCAAATATTAAACAAATGAACTCAATAATTAGGACAAGTTACCCATGCTGAAATGCAAAACTGAGAGTGACTGTTAAAAAGTATGTTTAAAGTCAAAGAGGAAAAAAAACCCAGAATTAAATTCACAAAAAAAGAAAAAGAAATTAGCCGGATATGAATAGCCAGATACGACTAGCTAGAAATAAAAGGTCAAATATGAATAAGCAATAAAATGGTTAAAAAACATTTGAAAAAACAGTGAGAAATTTTACAAAAAATAGATGTTGACATAGACATCAGCATAAAAAATCTCTATATAGAGGATAAAGTCTAGATTAGACCCAGTTCTAACAGAGAATTAGTGAATTGGAAAACAATTCTGAAAAATTCATCTGGAATGTAGCAGGGATTGATAAATGTGTAACAAACATGAAAGAGAAATTACAAGACATGTAAAGTAAATTAGGACATTCCCACATTTATCTCCCAGGAGTAAAAAATAAAAAGAATGAATATTTTAAAGAATAATAACTGAAAAATTTCCATAATTGAGTAAGGCATGAATTCTTATATTGAAAGCATATTCTGAATTCTTAACAGAATAAACAAGAATATAGATTGTGACCCAGAATCAGAAGTATTGAGCCTAACACGGTGTCCAATATATAGTAGTTTTCAACAATTTTTTTTAAAACTGAAACTTAGAGTACCACATTAGAATCTAAATATTGTGTCATTCCACGATTCTTATGATGCTTGAATGCTGGGAGACAATTCTCCATGGGTCTCTCACATTTCTGCATGACTTGTATTAGCTTTTGTTCCAGACTATATTTTTAACGATGTTTGTATAGCAATTAGCCTTGTAAGTTAAAAATATTGTCTCACTCTAGGATAGATGGAAGTTTTATTTGGTGTCCAGGATAGGATGGTGAAGATAATTTCTCCGGCAAGGCAAAATTTAAGCATGTATGCTAGCAGCCTTTTTAAAAGATTGGAGTTTCCCAAGATCAGGATCCCCAGCTATGAGCAAGCACACTCTGCATACAGTATCCACCTAGGCCAAGCCACAGCTCCCCTAGGACTCAGTGGGCAAACACAGCCATTGGGAACCTAAAACTCATCTTGCCAGCTCAGCTGTGAGCAATGAAGTCTTTTGTCTCTGATCCATGAGTCTTGTGTCTTCCGCCAGCATTCATGAAACTGTGGTAGGCCAACTTGGTAGCTTGCAAGTAGGTAAAATCTCAGATCCTTCACAGTTCTTATCATTGAACACCCTACACAGTGTTGGTACCCTTTAATTCCTGTTTATTTTGTTTGGTTGGTTGTTTTGGGAAGGATGGGGTTATGGCAGACGATGGAGCTGCATTCACACAAAGATCAAAAGATGGGCGTGGATGAACTCATGACCTCCTCCATGCTATAAACTGCATACCTGCATCCTTCTTTTTGTCACTTAATTCCACCCACAACTTTAAGTTTTCCTCATTAAAGGTATATTAGGTCTGTCTCTGCAGCAAGGCTGTAATCTCACTTTTTATCTCCTGAGATCATCTACAATCATTCGGCCTCTTACTCCTGTGAATAAAGCTTGGGCTTTGGGACCAGGATTTGAATCGCTGCTAAGTCATTCATTACCTGTGTAGCCTTGTACAAGTTCATTAACCTCTGTAACCTTCAATACTTCTCAGCTATGAAAATGCTGCAGCAAAATATTTTCATCAGAGTTGTTGTAAAAATCACATGAGGTTATGTAAAGTCCTAACACAGTGTCTGGCACATAGTATGCATTAAACAAATAGGAATTACGTAAACTTGCAATAGGAATTCAACTAAAACATATCCTATTTTCTATCCACTTCTCCCAACTCCCTATGCTCCTGAGATGAAACTAATAGGATTCTCAAGAACAAATTTAAATTACAAAAGACTATATTTGGACTTAGTACCATCTATAGGAATTCATCTTAAGGAAAGGATAAGAGATTTGTGTACAACTCTGTTCATTACAGTGTTACTTGTTAAAAACAATTTGTAACAACTGCAATGTCTATTAATAGACAATTATTTAAATCAATCATTGAATAGTCAGACAAGGGAATGTTGTCCAGCCATTAAAAAATTTATGGTAGAAAGATATTTAAAGACATGGATATTTACTATTTAGTGAAAGAAGACAGGCTTCAGAACACATATAAGTATTATTCCAATTTTGTTTTAAAAATGTATTAATACATCTAATTATAGAAAGGTTATAAATTAAAATGTTATACTTGATTAATTTTATTTCGTGTATCTCTGTATCTTCTAAATTTCCTAAAATAAACAAACATAATTAAAAACCCAAATAGGAAGCATGATCAGAGATATTAAAAATGATTTTAAAATATAATTTAACCAAGGAAAATAATATCAACAATAATAGTGTCAAAAAGTCTTTCAAGTTTTATGTTCCTTTTTAAATCGAAATCTAAGATATCTTACTTTATAGAAGAGCAGAAAATACAAGAAAATATATACCAATACTAACGATCTGTTGAAGTTTACATTCTTTGTTCTGATGAAGTTATTTAAAAAATGCCACCAATAACTTTACCAATATCAGGATACAACTCAACATGTGACACTCACTTTTCATGCAGGTACCCCGTTACCTCCAAATTACAACCAGCGAACTTAAATGAGTTTGGTTTTCATCTTAACAACCACTGCACTGAAAAACTGTTCCGAGTCTTTAGATAATTTTTGGACATTTGAAGTCAAGATATTGTTTGATTACCTGGCTTTTTCTGTGCCTCCCATGCACTGATGAATGTCAATGAATTCCATTAGTTGTTTCTGCAGCATCACATCTTTGCCCTCAATTTGAGTAATGAATTTATGCTGCAAAAGATCCGACACTGTCGGACGCTTCTCATAATCTTTAGTCAAGCACCTGCACTGGCAAAAAAGAACACGCAATTATCAGATAAGTGAGTTTTGAAACTATTATTCATATTCCTAAAGAATGACTCTCATAAGGGAGCAATGTTCCACATACACGCTCAGCCCAAGCACATCTCAAAAAATATTAAACTGCAATACGATGAGATGAATGTTTGTGAAAGTGCACACATCTGTGAGTGATTACGCTGTAGGGATGCCAACTTTAAACCAAATGTCACTTCCCTTGTCCCCCAGCAAGCACTATCACATCGTGATAATTAAACTGTCTCCACTGCAAAGTCCCCTGCACAAGTCAGTAGCTAAAGATAAATGACAATGAAGTCATTACAGTTTTAATGCTTATCTAAAATTAAAACAAACTTTTCAGTTTCCCTTAAGGAATGCTGCTAACAGCCTCCCAGTTGATCTATTTCTTTCTGTGTGATAAAACGGCTAACCCATTTGAGGAGGCTAATCCTCTGAGGATGTTTAAATTCCATGTCAGCAGGTATTTTCTGAAGACATATAGTGGATGTACTAATGCATATCACACCTCGCAATAGATGCGACTAAACCGTATTCATGGAGAAAGGATGAGGCTGGGGACAGCACCTGGAACAGCATCACAGGAGTATCTGAACAAACATAAGATGTTTGTTTAATCAGCTGTGACAGCTATCTTCGAATATTTGGAAGAGGAATTTGACTAGTTTTCAGTGGTCACAAGTGGGAAAAAGTCCTAGGATTGGTTGGCGGAATCAAGGGAGAAACAGATTTCAGGTCAGTGTAAAGAACTTTTCAAAAGTGAGGCTTGTCAAGGCTGAATGGGCTGCACTGGGAAGCATGGTTATTTTTGGTAGTGATGGTTAAGCACCAATTGGACGGCTGCCAGTGCACATGTTTGAGAAGCACTTAAGCTCTGGATGCAAGTCTGGGCTATCCAACTGTCCAAGACCCTTCCGGCTCTCAGATTTAGAGGATCGAAGATTATGAGAAAACTGGGCTATCATTTAGGGATATTAAAACAAGAAAAAAATGCAGCAGCAAAAGAAATCCATGCCTTGGTTTGAGCAGTGCCATTTCTAATCAGTATTGCTAATCCTCGTGGGAGGATAATTTGGCAATTTATCTCATTGGGCTTAGCAAAAAAAAAATACTTCCCAGGGATGCTAAAATATGCTAAGGAGTAAAGATGACAATGTCTAAAAATAATAATGGGAGCTCTTTGATTTCATTTAGTTTAACAGAATGCATCAATTTCCGATATCTGTAGTACTTGTATCTATGTATTCAGAAGAGTCACGTGTGATATTATCTTATTCAAGTAAAACTTTATCAAATAGCTAATGTGTACCAGACACCCTGCTAGGCTGGAGTTACAGAGACAAGAAGGACACACTCAGTTAGAGAGAAAGACATCAAAACCAGTAAGCTACATAAAATTGCGCTGATGCTACTAGAGGAAGAGGAACAAAATACAGTAGCACACACAGCACAGAATAGTAACTGCTTGGTGAAAACCAGGAAATGTTTCTCACAGGGGAAATTGACAAATATGTCAATGACACCAAGTTCCACTGATCTGCAGCCCTGGGGTAGACACTGTGACACCCCAAATCTGAGCGACCCCTCTCTCCCATTTACCACCAGGGGTAATCCCTTACCTTATATTTGTTTCGGGTGAAGGCAAAATAAAAATTGTGATAAAAGATTTGTGGGACAGATTTGTGGAAACTGCTGACTCTTAGCTTCTAGTCAATTGTCTGGAGGTGCTACACTTGTGGTAAATATTTGCCAAAATAAAAATGATTACTGAATTTCAAAGGCACAAACATTTTATAGATATAATTATCTGCGCCACTGACTGCAATGCAAATTCTCTGATTGTGATGAGAATCGGTGATGCAGATAAATGAAGGGTTCACCTACTAGCTGAGTAGATCCTGCGTGAGCAGGTGGGAGATGCTGAGAGATGGCTGCGAAATTAGGTGAAGAGGAGAAAGTGCCCATGCATGACAAAGTGTCCACAAAAGCCTAACCATCAGTAAGTGAATAAACATGGGCCTAAGACCATCATTTGAGTGATAATGAATTCACTGAACATTTACAAGACACTACGGTTGCTTCTTTTGAATAAAACAACGGAAAAGAAGAAATAGGAGGAGATTCAGTTATATCAGGAAAGTATCTCTTTGGTTTTTTTTAAAGACTCTATTGTTACTCACTTGCTAATGAAGTCATTGAATTCTGCTGACCACAGCTCAGGCTGCTTTAGTTTGGGGGGCGGATTCCTAGAAAAATCAGAATCAATGTTGGATTGTGTACACTGGTCAGTCAGTGCAGAATGAGAGGCAGGCTGAGTAGACAAACGCATTGCTGCAATCACAGGGTCTGGCAGTCATCATCAAGGATTGCCATCACTGTCTAATTTCAAGCCAGATAATTAGTTATTAATCGGTCTTGATATAAAATAACAGGTTCCTTGTTTCTCTGAAAGCATCTAACATATGACACCATTTTTCCAACTGTTATTTTTTTTCTTTTAAAGAATCTTCTTGTTTTTACCTGAGAGCCCTAAGAGAAAGCGTTGATAGTTAGCAGAATAGAATCAATGAATACTGGGGGAAAGATTTCTTCCTATGAGCCCCGCAGAAGTCTCTGAGGAATACCCAGGGAGGACAGTGGTGACCTGTTTGGAATAGGGAGGAACTACAGCCCAGAGGGGCGCAGGAGAATGCCTATATGAGTTGTTCTTTTGTTACTGGATACAAGACAGGAAACAAGTATTATGAAGTGTAACAAAGTAAGGAACTGAAAAATATTATCAGCCATAAAGCTGTGAATGCCCCTTAAACATTCTGTTATTAATTTCTTTTGTTTTAAGCTGAACAAATCTTTTCTCTTTTGGCACATTCGTTGAATACAAAGGAGCATCACTTGAAAATGAGGCTGATCTAACTCTGTAATCAAGCAACATTGATCAACCATGATAGTCGAATTTTCTGAAGTGCTGCTTTATGTTAATTCTAACAGTTCTTTGTTTTCATTAGCGGAATGGAAATACTTTGTCTTCAGTTCTGCATTACTCCTTAAATAGCTTATAATGAAATTAATGTAGTTTGCACAGGCTCATTAAAGAAAAGTGCAGCTACTCGTCCACCCCAGATCACGCCTAAGCACATTTCACAATCCTTAGGACTACTTGAAGATTGCTGATTTGTACATTTAATGAAGTAATTCTTTTCTCCGAAAATCTCGTTTTGTTTCTTGTCCTCCTGAAAATGCCCTTTTACGAGATTTACTGGCTTGTTTTAAGTATAACAGTTTTGATGATTTCAGAACACTCAGAACTGGGTAGTTTTTCAGATCTCCTTTTTGTACCTATTTCTATGGTCAGTATTCTCAGAATCCCATTTTAGAGAAATAATAGTGGTAGAAATAATTAGAAATAACTAAGATGATGCAGTTTCCAGAATGACTTTGTACACTGTATATTACCTGGTTACAATAGATATCAAAGGTATCGTCCTTCATGTGGCATCATCGGCAAGCTAATAAATATGGTGGTTTAAGCCACAATTAAAATGGTTCAGAAAGTAAAGCACTTCATCTTACATACTGAATGACAATAACAGTTTAAAAGTACTGATTGTTTCTGTTTTCCTTAAATTTAATGAGATGTCTTGGAGTTAGTATAGAGAAGATTTTCCTTTCTTTTCTGTAACCCTGTTTACTCACTTACCAAATAAGCAGTATGTAAAGGATGGTATATATCCAAGGTATTACAGTTTGGAACATACAGCTAGGATAGGACATTCAAAAGTAAAATTAAAAACAAATTCAAATGCTTTGGTCTTAATTTAATTACATGCCAAATATTCCAAATGAATCCATCTGGAAATGAACACCATTAATAGAGATAGGCAGTCTTTTCTGAAATATCTAGAAACTAATCAATGCATATATAAAATAGTGTTTAAAGAAATTAGTAATAGGATAGGCAGAGGGAAATCTGTTGATATACACACTGAAAGGGTGCTATCTACATAGATAGCAAAGTGCGTTTATGGTGCCAAAGAGGTTACTCTTCTAAATTTATTATTTTGTATTGACATATTCAAAATATTAACTTGTTTAAAATTATTGCTTTATCAATAAATTTTATTTATAATTTTCCTAGCAATAGTTGTCATTTTAAAGTTCCAAACAAAGAGAAGTCTTAGCAAGTAGGAAAAAGTTACTAGATTGGTGGGTGAAGCAAAGCAAAGCACTGTTGCATTGACTGGGGACTAGGGTGCCTCACTGACTCACCAGGGAAAGGATAAAGCACGGGAGGAACCGTTATTTTCTGAGTTCAAATCCTAGCAAAAGAGGGAAAACACACACCGATTCTCAAGAGAAAGCTCTTTTACTTAGCCCAGGGAAATGCAACTACTGAACAAAGATAGCATCTTGGAAGAAGCAGTATCATATTCCAGGCCACTTTGCTACCAACTTGTTGGAATATATCTGAATATTGCTACAATGAGCACGATGAACACTCAGTGGCTGGAGGAAGAACAGTGGGCTTCAGATACTGGTCTTAATCTGACCTTGGAATTTTGAAGAGGGCTCTCATGGGATGCAGGTCAGCTAGCGGAGGGTCTCCATCACCCAGCTCAATGGCCGTGATACCCAGGGACCAAGTGTCACATCTGGCATCGTAAGTGGTATCCAATTGCTGTTCACATGCAATCACCTAGTAGAAAACAGCAACAACAGAGAGGCGAAGTTTTTGACTTTAACAAACATGTAGCAAAATATTTAAAGTGGTGAAGTCTGATAGCTACAGGTAGAGATAAAGGCAGTAATTTAGGAGAATAAAGATGAAATTATTAGTACTAGTACTATTTTTATTCTGAGAACAGAGAATATCTTAGCAGGTTTACAAATATAAGGAAAGAAATCTGTGAAAAGGAATATTTTTTAAAATTTACAACAAAAAGAGGAAAGGAAAAATGTCCCAGATGGAAGAGACCAGGATCAAATGCATAGCTGAAGATTGTGCAGCGGTAGTCACGCAATAAACATTTGATGACGGAACTGACATGCTATCCTGGGCAGAGATAATTCTTTGAAGAACTTTAAAGTGGAGGAAGTAAAGAAAAATAAACTTGAGGGCAGTCCAGTTAGATGGCCTTGATCGTTACTGGCAACTAGAAGAGAAGGGTGCCCAAGGGAAGGATGAGACATGTTTGGAGGAATGCAAAAGTTTTAAGCCATTAATGAAAGAAAAATCAGTCGAATAAAAATAAACATAGATGAAGACTCACCAACAGCTTATGTGGGGCTGCCCTAAATTATAAAACTACAACCAAGTTTCAAAACATGTCACTAATCAAAGGATGTAACTGAAAAAGGAGGATTTGTTTTTGCAACATTATAACATAGTATTGGATAGAAAAATTATTGCACTAATTACTTCATAATTTATTTGTAAGCGTGTCAGTGCAAATACAGATGGGCTGTGAATGAGAACTATTAACATCAATAACTACAAAAAGGAAATTCAACTCCATATTTTAAAAAACATTTTTTACATTTAAAAAATTTTATATTTTGTGAATGTCAACCCATATGAAAAACAAAAAATGATTTTGGGATGATATTAGATTGGAGTTCCATCATTTAACTATAGTACTGTAAAATGATACATAAAGTGAAAGAAATCTAAGGCTCTGTCTGGGGCAATATTTTATCCTCCTGACTGCACTTAACATCAAGCTTAACCCATTCTAAAAACCCCTGTGTTGGCAAACTGGAGTGTAGTTGATAACATTTACACACTTCATGCAGAAAGGGTGACTCCTTTGTAAATAAATCTTTATTCCAGGCTGACACTAATGGAAATGACAGGAAACAGTTTAACTGTAAGCACATCAGTATGATTAAAAAAATAAAAGGAGGGCAATGATAAACACAACGTGTAGGACAACAGTCACCCTAGTGAGGAGGCAGGGAGGTGGACAGAGGAACACACAGAGGCAAATGTGTGCTACTGTCATGTTCTTGTTCTAGCTTGGGTGGCAAGTTCATGGGCAAATAAACAAGAAGGCCAAGAACCAATGTATTTCTAGGCACCCGAAGGCTAATAATAAATACATAAATAAATTATCTATGTGTATATACATACATGTATATAGATAGAGTGAGACACAGAGAGAACACAGTTTCTCAACTTAGGGTCGATATGACTCTTACATGCTGCTTCTCAACTTTTCCTACCAAAGTACTTTTCATATCACACAAGAGTGAACTGCTGAAATCCAAGAGCATAGCTTGAAGTTCTGAGAAAAAGGCTAAGAGTCTTAAGTTTTACGTTAAAATTTCACGTGGCAAATATTCATAGCAGCTTATTCATAATGGCTCCAAAGTGGGAAAAAACCAAATGTCCATCAACTGATGGAGTGGGTAAGCATAATGAGGTATTTACATACAGTGGAATATTATTCAGCCATGGAAAAGGAGTGAAGTATTGATATATGTTTCAACGTGGATGGACCTTGAAAACATTACACTAAGTAAAAGATGCCAGACACATGGGCCACATATTGCACGGTTCCATTTCTATGAAATGTCTAGAAAAGGCCAATCCATGGAGACAGAAAATAGATTAATGGTTGCCTAGAGTAGGGGAGTTTGAGAGGAGATGTGGAGTGAACGTAATGAGTACAGAGTTTCTTTTAAGAAGAACAAACATGTTTTAGACTTAGATTGTGATAATGGTTGTACAACTCTGTGCATATCCACTAAACATCAGAATATTGTACATGTTAAATGAGTAAATTATATGGTATATGTTATACCTCTATAAAGTTGTTAAAATTTTAAAAACGCATTCATACGAATTTTCCATTCTATTGTGTAATATATATTGGTTTCCCTTAGCATAAAAATCATATGTTTTGCCCACCACATTTTTTTTCCTAGTAAAATGGTTGCTTCAGGATAATGTATTATTTTATGGCTTCACATGTGATCCCAGAACATCTCCCATAGGCTCAACTGAATTTATGGCCCAGTTTGCCTGAGACATTCTTGTTTTATGCCTGCTGTCCTAGAATCATTATAAATATCACCCCTTTTCACGCTCCAGGGTGTTCTGATTTGTACATAAGTTGTACGATCACCTACCACAGTCACTAATTTCCTTGTCCCCTTCATCCTGGCAAACATGTGCTCCAGTTTGGGAAGTATGGCTTTATGTAATCCACAAATACTACCTTTGAAAAGAAATTTAATTTAAAAATGCCAAATTAAGAATTTCACTTTAGACCTATCATTTGATGCAGCAATCCATTACTGGGAATTTACCCAAAGGAAAAGAAGTTATTTTATCAAAAAGACACCTGCACTTGAATGTTTATTGCAGTAAAATTCACAAGATGTGGAATCAACCCAAGTGCCCATCAATTCACGAGTGGATTAACAAAATGTGGTATGTGTATACTAGGGAATACCACTTAAACACAAAGAAGGAAGAATTAATGCCTTTTGCAACAATTTGGATGGAACTGCGACCATTATCCTAAGTGAAGTATCTAAAGAGTGCAAAAACAAACACCACATGTACTCACTATCAAACTGGAACTAAGTGATGAGCACACATGTGCACAGAGGGAAGTAAAACTCAGTGGAAATCAAGCAGAGGGGAAGGGAAAGGAGGGGATGGGCTAAAACCTACCTAATAGGTACAGTGAACACTGCCCGGGCAATGGGCACACTTAGAACCCTGACTGAAGCATAACAAAATCGAAACATGCAACCCAAAACATTTTTGCTCCCATAATATTTTGAAATAAAAAAAATTTTTCACTTTTCAACTGATAATTGATTTGAACAGTCTCCCCACCGAGGCCCTAAAAACACTGAAATACTATGCCATTCTATGCCATTATTATATGTATATTTGTTTACCTTATTGCTTTCTAATTCTTAGAAATTTGTGACTAACATAGAGTGGTATATATGGGATATCTTGATTAGCCAGAAAACTGGTTAATCCAAATATGTTCGTCTTCAAGTTGGGAATGTATTTATTACAGAGAGATAAATATAATATGCACAAAATCTCAAACATATTTATATGACAGCTTGAAAAAAAACTGCAGTGAACCTTTTTTCTTTTCTATAATATTCAGTAGTTTGCTCAGCAGGAAAGAACTTTCAAGCCTTATGTGTGGTACCAGAGGTCTATTAATAATAATGACACCTGAAAAATGACTGTCTAGCAATTGCATATTAAGGGAGTGTTTTTACTAAATGGCAAATGAATATACAATAATGGCTTTGTTACTATAAATTAACATACAAAAACCATAAAGCTAGGGTGTTATTTATATAGTAATATAATTATTATATGTACTATTACTTATTATTATATTTATTACTAATATATGCAAACAAAATGCAATATTTGGTAATATAACTGCATTCTATTAACTTCTTATCTCTGTAAATTTTTTGCAAGTTTTAAAAACACTGATAACATATCAGAACAAACTAAAAACACTGTTATTTGTGATTCTCTTATTCAAGTTAGTTTTTGCTTATGTGATTTTCTCCTTTTATTTTAAGATGTACTCCCTGTTAAAAAGTTTTCTAATCCATTAAATTTTTTTAGAGTTTCTTAAAATAATTTATCCTCTCTCCATATTTTATATGAAGTTTACATTTTAAGTTTTTTTGCAAGTAATAACTGGATTAGTATTCAAATAAAAACAGTATACCAGGATTTAATCCTCAAACAAATTTAATTATAAGATTTTGCAATACTAATATAGCATTTGAATTACTTCTCCTCCCTTCACTCCCTAGAAAATTGTAGATAAATAGCAGAGCTTTTCCCAACAGTTGCTGAGAGTTTTCAAAAATAAACGTTCATTAAAAGTGATAAACATAATTAAAAAGACTAAAAGGCATTAATAGTGACTGTGGGGAGAAGATGTGACTCTTGAAAACTTTCACTCAACTATTTCAGCAGTTCCCCTGGGCAGAGTGAACCACATGGGAACCTGCCACGTAGGTTAATGGACCTGAATCCGATATAGTGAAGGCTGGGGCTTCTCATAATCCTTCTGTTACAATTTAAAAACAGAATGTAAATATCATTAATATAGATCCATGCTAAACAACTAAATTTAATGAAAAATGAAACCTGTGAGTAGTTTCTCTCTACCGCATCAGATTCACACATTAAATCTTTTATTCATTCCTGTGTTCATTCATTCCCAACGGAGCACCTTCCATGTTCATCCTCACACATGCGAAAATCTCACGTTTCAGTAACACAGTTGACATTGTCTTCTTCTGGTATATTCCAAAACACTTATGGAGATAGAGTGCACATGAACAGGAAAATCAGAAAGGATCAAAACTCAAAACTCTATCTGACCTCAGGCGCCATCCAGAATGGTGTTCCTACAGACGTGTTCCGTCGGTGCCTGGTGCTGGTGAGCTGCGCAGACACACCTGCGAGGGAGAGACAAGACATGCTTCTTGCATTAATTATTCATGTAAAGAGCTTCTAATTGCTACACATTTTCTTAAACTAACAGTAAAAGTTTGTTCCCTCAAAGCAGCCAGTGGACTTACCATCACACTAAAGGATCCAAAATCAAACTTTCTTTCTGCATGGCCAAAATACAGAAGGGCCTTTGTATTTTCTGTTTCTCATATCCAAATCCTGCTCATCCCTAAAGCCCCACTTCCTGTCTTAGTGCCCCTATGCTGACACATAATCTGCTCCTGATCACACCTATTTCTATTTCTTTTGATCTTCTACATTTTAAACTGTTTGTCTGTAATACATTTTTGGGCATGTAACTGTTATTTGAATGGTGTGTTTCCTTCCCTCCCTCTTCCTCACCCTGCCCACCAACAAATTCTGCTGAATTTGATAACGTTCTACATGATGCGGTCACATAGTAGGTGACCTGTGAATGTGCGTAAAATTATGTTCCATCTATCAACCCTGGACAAATCACACCTGATCTGCTTGGAAGTTTCAAATTAAGCGCATCCGTTTAAACCAACACCATTAACAGAACCAGTTCTTTTCCTTTCGAGAGATTACAGACTGAAGGGCTATGATGAAGGGGTGTAACCAAGTATTTCAGTCGCGTTATCCCATTAATTCCACCTGGTTAAACATAATCATAACACACCCTCAAGAGAATCAGGAGTAAGGTCTCTCTTCTTGATTTTCACACTCCTGCTCCTCACACCAGGGGTCTTGGTTACCTCTGACTGTGCAGTGGTCCTACCCTTGACCTTCTCTAGACTTGATGAATTATACCCAAATCATGGGCTTTCACTCAGTGATTTCCCAGCTTTGAAAAGTACCTCCCAGGTGTCATATTAGTTTTAGGATCTGGTTGATTATCTTATAAGCCAAGTAGAGGAAAGGCACCTATCAAGATTTAAAATGGGGATATATTTGATTTCTCCAAGATGATATCTGACTTTTACCATGAAATTCAAAGGCCTTATTCAACCAAAGGGGTGTTTCAGTGGTGGAAATACACTTGGGCAGAGGGGTGAAGAGTGCGTTTTGGTTGCACGTCAATTACATCCCTACTGACTTAATGACCTACTCCATCTATGCACACATCCTGTCCTAAACAGAATTTTAATTTGTGGCCTTCAAACTTTGCCTTTAAAAAAGTTAATTATTTGACATCTTCACTAAATCATTTTTCAAATTCAAAGAAGATTATCTAAGCTATGCTTGAAATTTATCCTTTAAATATTTTCTAACAGAATATCTGAAGAAAGAGAACCAACACCTAAGACACTTTTCTCCAAAATGTGTCCTCTACCTCCAGACATTCTGCATTTCAGAAAAATTAAATTTAAATCTAAAATGTTATCTTGTCTTTTTCTATGAATTAAAGGCATAGTGATTAAACTTGGATTTCATGGTAGTATAAGAATATAGTAATTTATTTATATAATTAGGAAAAGCAAACAAGTTTTTTTTTTTTTTTTTTGAGACAGAGTCTCACTATGTTGCCCAGGCTACAGTGAGTGCCGTGGCGTCAGCCTCGCTCACAGCAACCTCAAACTCCTGGGCTCAAGCGATCCTTCTGCCTCAGCCTCCCAAGTGGCTGGAACTACAGGCATGTGCCACCATGCCCGGCTAATTATTTCTATATATTTTTAGTTGGCCAATTAATTTTTTTCTATTTTTTTTAGTAGAGACGGGGTCTCGCTCTTGCTCAGGCTGGTTTCGAACTCCTGACCTTGAGCAATCCGCCCGCCTCGGCCTCCCAGAGTGCTAGGATTACAGGCGTGAGCCACCGCGCCCGGCCAGCAAACAAGTTTTAAAAGTAAATTTAAAATTGCTTCTATATTTTCTAAAATTTATTCTAAGGTTTTCCAATTATTTATGAAAATATCTTAAATTATATTTGACCTTTGGTGATTATTTTGTTTCAATTTTATCGAGAGAGTTTAACAATTCAAAAGTCATTTAACTGAAATGTAAAAGGGAAGGAAAAAAACCACAAACAAGTAAAAATCAAGTTTTGCTCCCAGCAGGAAAGTGACATTTTACACTAATCATTCATCATTTTCTTCTCTTTCTGGATATTAAGAAAAGATTATGTCAGTAGGATTGGCATTTTTCAGTGAGTAGTCATGTTCTAGAGCCAGAATTTATAGACGTGGACGGCTGGAAAAAACTTCCCACCTCACTTCATAGGAAATAGACACGGACTGATGCTGACAAAAGAATTTTTAGGGGTGTGGCATCTGACCCAAGGTGAAACATCAGACTCTTCCTCTTGGAAATGTGACTCTTGAGAGGAGACATCAGGAAGGGACGGTAACTAGAGCTGAGTCAATCAATGGCTGGGCTGTTGGGGTTAATCCAAGTGACTTCACTCCTGAGGTCTACGGCTGAGATAACTCTGTTCTTAGGAGGCCAAATCGCCCAGCTTCTCCTTTAATTTTGTGACCCAGCCAGTGCTGTTTTCAGTAGCCTTGCCTAAACCAAGGAACCCTGACTGATACAAAATCCCAATGATTTTACGTCTAAAATAGCAAATGAACAAAGACAATCATCAATAATGAGTTTAAAAAGCCTAAGAGTCATTAGGCTTTATATCAATATGAAATTGTATCACATTTACATACTTCAATTAATAAAAGATTAAGAATTTTCTGAGGCAAACATTTGGCATCCAAGATTTTAAATCAAACATCCCAAACAAAAAGAAAGCTCTGAGCAGGCGTACTGTACATGGATATAGATAGTGCCAGGTTTTTCTATATATTTACTAGTATAATAATATATGCATTATGAAACATATGAATGAAGATAATCTGAAAGGGTAAGATTAAAACAATAATTGTAATAGACGTACTGACTGTTTCTTCCTGAACTTCAATGATGTTTTGCCCACACCCTGGTACTGATGAACCCTTCAATGACCACTGGTCTCAACAGTGCGGGGGTCATGGATTACTACACTGTTGGAGTCTCATTTATCTTTCAGTGTCTGTTGGGATGTGCAGAAAGAATGTTTCACACACGGTTCCTATAAGAGTAAACTACATAGTAACAAGAAAAGTTCAGCCCAGGCTGTGAAGGAGAATAAAGTCTCAAATTAAGTGAAAAACTTAATTAGATACAATAAGAAATCCTCAAGTCTAAGAATATTGGATGATCATAACATGAAAAACAGGACGCAGGCCCAACTATGAATGAGTGAGGCATTCACTAAATTTCATGATTTTCTGAGTGCTCTGCAATGCCTGTGTGAACCTCAACATCACTTTACCAACACAATCAAATATCTTCAGAGCTAGAAGACAACTTAATCATCATAAATTCTAACTTGCTCATTTTCAGGTTAGTAATCTTAAACTGGAGAGAAAAGTCACTCTCATGAGGACAAATGGCATTTTTACTTAGTATAAATTCCCACAAGAAAAACAGCTAAGAAGATAGAAAAATGCAAACATCTATTAAAAATGATTGACATAAATTACTTTAAAAGGTAACAGGGACCCACAGTGTGAGTCCAGGAGCCATAGGAAGTAAGGAAGATTAAGAAAATCGTCTTGTCCGGATTTATTCTAATAGAATAAATCACCAAAGTAAACAGTAAATAGAATAAATAGATTTATTCTATTATTCTAATAGAATAAATCACCAAAGTAAACAGTAGGGGGGAGAGAGAGAGAGAGAGAGAGAGAGAGAGAGAGAGAGAGAGAGAGAGAAAAGATGCTGGTGGGTGGAAAATTCCAGGCAAAAGTTGGGATAGTGAGAGGATACGGAAAGGAATAGGAGACCAAAAAGGATCAGAAATGAACAGAAAACAGGCTAAAAGGGACAGCAACAATCCATTAAAAGGCAAAGCCACAGGAACATTCTAGAGGTTTATATTAATGATTCTTCAGTCTTTTGCTTTGCTAGGGAATCTTTGGGCTATTTTATGCTCATCCCAAAATGCTTCCTGGGCTGTCTGGTGGCTGGATAGCAACCCCATTCCCTACTAAAGTCTTGTTTCTAGGAAGAGAAACATACAGGCTTTATCCTTGCAGTCAAGAGGTCTCTTAGGGTCACAGAGAAACAGTAGAAACATCCAATATGTGGTTTTTGATGTGGTTCAAATAGACCAGACAACTTCAGAGAACTTGATTTGCTGTAACCACACAGCAAAACCCTTGACATCACAACAGAGCAGAGGGAGAAGGGCTAGTGGTGGTGGTTATTGTTAAAAACAAAATACTAGAACTGAAACTATAAAAATACAGAATGTTGTCAACAAAAAATAAGGAGATCAAACATCTTCTGATGTTCCTGTAAGGAACATACCAAATGATATTCAAGGTTCTCTCCAGCTTTAACATTCAGTGAGTCTATAAGATGACTCAAGGTAGCTGGCTGACTCCAACCACCTCTCCTATCAATACTCCTGTGATTTCCCCTGAAAATCCATCCTCTCTCCAATTGGCCTGACTCTAGATAAATCCCTTTCTTTTAAGACTTAGCTCATATCTTATAACGGAGAAGCTACGGTGCTTTTCCTAAAGACATCAAGATCACACTGCTCTCTGCACTCTCCCTGACTTTGGACATGTGAAGAATGCCCCTAGAGCTGCCTGCACCATTCAGCTCTACATGACTGTGTACATGTGTGTATACACACAGTGCTGGACCTCAGCTACAGAGAGTAAAATCTGTGTCATACTTGTCATTCACAGTACACTGTCATCACTGATATCTTGTCTTATTTTTTCATTCTCCTTTTGCTCCATTCACCTCTCCCATTGTTCTCTCTCCTGCCCCACCATAAAAATTTTCACTTTACTTGTAACTCTGCAGAGATTACAATTTTAGAGTTGCAGACTGAGATCACTTAGTTTTAGTCCAAAACACTTATTTTGCAATGAGAAAAACTGAGAAGAAAAGAAGTGAGTCTTAAAAATATAAAAGGAAAGTCCTCTCTGGTTCAACCAAAGTTATTGCATCATGGAAAAGCACTCCTGGTAGCTCTCCTTCAAATTTCTCAGCCGTGCTGTGGTAATTTGTTTGTGTGTTATGAAAATCCCTACATATAAAGTTTTCTTTTATGTGTTGCTAAATAAAAAAAAAACTTTTCAAAATGTCTGAAATCCAATTTAGCTTCATATACATGATAGAATTTTTTGGTATAATCTAATTAGATAATTCAATTTCAAAAATTAAAAACTAAGATTTTAAACAAGTTCTCTCAGAGTCCAGGGCAATGCACATCAATAAGAAAAAATATTCTCTAAAATATTTAGAAAATATCTTTGTCTCTCCTCTCCCACAACCCTATCTAAAAAAAAAAAAAAAAAAAAAGAATCTTTCTTCATCCACAGTCACTTGCAGAACGAGAGGGCCCAGGCAGCCTGGCCTGAACGCTCCCTTCCATTTCTGGAGCTAGTTTGGGTTTCTGGTCCTTAAAACTAAAAGACCCTTGACTAAAACATACAACAGCATCTATAATGTTAAACAGCTTAATTCAACTTTGAAAAATGTTCAGTCCAGAACACTTGAGGCCACAGGTTCAGTCAGATTCATAAAGCTCTAAAAGAAAGAGTCCACATATTCGTGGTTCAGCTTTATATAATGAAAGAATTACAAATGCCTTTCCTTTCAAATAAGGTAAAACTCACCTCCCCATAGTACAAAAATATATTCTAGCTGAGTAAAATATTAATTTTTTTGTATAGGTATGAAAATTCTAAAGCTCTGTCAACTTTTAAAAATGGTTTTCCCTCTGGTTTTTTCCTTCAATATATGATTTCTCTCTATAAAGCACTAGCTCTCAAATTTTCAAGATTCATAACATTCAACTGATATGTGTATATATATATTTTTAAAAATATTTCCATGCCAAGTCTCTAACTCTGCTTCATCATTTTATATTATTTTTATTTTGACATAATTTCAACCTTAAAGAAAAGTTGTCAAGAAAAGTACAAAGTACTTTTTTTCCTGAACCACGTGAGAGTAAGTGGTCTACATGATGCCTCTTCTGAATACTTCAGTGTTTAATGAATTGCTACAAACAAGGACATTCTCCCTACATAGCCATCAAAATCAGGAAGTTCAACACTGATACGTTTCTATCGTCTAATCCACAGAGTCCATTCAAATTTTATCAATTGTCCGCAATATGTCCTTTACAATAAAAGAATCCAATCCAGAATTATGTGTTACTTTTAGTTGTCAAGCTTCATCAATCTCCCTGAATCTGAAGCAGATTCCTTAAATTTCATGATGTTGACATCTTTTAAGATTTTAGCTCAGTTGTTTTATGGAATGTTCCTGAATTTGCATTTGTTCGATATTTCCTCGTGATTTTATATTTGGCAGGAGAATCACGGAAGTGATACTGAGGTCTCCTTGCATCCTACCAGGTGCTGTGTGATTTTCATTCATTCCATTACTATTACAGTCATTTTGATCACTTACTAATAGTCGTGTCTGCCAGGCTTGACCCCTGGAAAGTTTCTCTTTTTCTTTTCTCATTAATTAGAATTTTGTAAATAAGTTTGGGAGACCACAAAACTATCCTATTTCTAATCAAAACTTAACCCACTAGATACTAAAACTAGTGGGTTAAACATTCACTGAAATTTTTGGATTAATGATTGTTAAAATTTCCTTATTCCTTCTATCTTTATTAGTTGGCATTCTTCTGTAAGGAAAAGCTTTTGCCTGTCTCCATTCATTTAGTAATGTGTGTATGTATGCCAGTATGGGTTAATGGATTTTGTTCAATGGATCACCATCATTACTATCAATATTGTTATTCTGCTGCTCAAACTATCCCATATCTAGTCAGTGGGAATTGCTTCAAACTTCTGTGTCCCTTTTACATGTCTCCATCATTCTTGGAGTATTTCCTTACCTTCTGGACACACTAAGTTCCAAAATCAGCCTTTGAATACCCCTGAAATCAGCCTTTGTCCAAGAATTCTTGCTTCCTTTTAGTTGAGAATTATATTTAGAAACCAAAAGCTAGGTGCTCTTTTAGGCCATCAATGTGCCCAAGCCATCTCAGTGGAAATAGCTCCAAGCTAATATGCACATACACACACACACACACCCCTACTACATACACATGACATGTTTATTTTTATATTTGCTTATACATATTAAAGCCATGAGTTCATATTGATACTTCCAATTCCAATCCAACACCACTTCCCCCTTGTCATATTTGTAATTTTTTTTTTTTGAGACAGAGTCTCGCTCTGTTGCCCGGGCTAGAGTGAGTGCCGTGGCGTCAGCCTAGCTCACAGCAACCTCAAACTCCTGGGCTCAAGCAATCCTTCTGCCTCAGCCTCCCAAGTAGCTGGGACTACAG
>CAUYRT010104272.1:0-23501 GCA_963574885.1 Lepilemur ruficaudatus | reverse complement strand
CAAGGGGTGTAGCTGAATCCATGGCATCCCCACGCTGTCTATGCAGGCTCCTTAGAAGGTTCATCATTTCTGGCCATACCACGTTCCCTGCATCCTAGTTGCTACTATTTGCCACTCTTCTGATACACCACTGCACCCCTTATATACGTTTGCACAGATTTAAATTTACTCTTGAAAGTGGGTAACTCTTTTTGTCATTTTTTAGGCTCCGAGCAGTCCTTTGCCCCCAAAATGCTCTCACTTTCCCTCCACTTACCCTCAATTACACATATCCATATTTCCACACACTTGTTAAATATTTCATCACCAGAACTCTGATCTCTATCCATTGAGTTTCTAAGAGGTCTTCCTAAGATGCTTTTTCTCTGTTACATCAGCCTCTAAGTGATATTATCAATTCTCATGGATTCATATGCTAACAATTAGCACATTCGCATCTCTAACCCAAACAGGCTTGGGGGCTTATCCATCTGCAAAACTTGCATCTCAGTTCAGATGACACAGATAGAGCACTTCCTGTTTAACTAGATCAAAACTAAGTTCCTCATCACATCTGTTCTACATTTAATTTTCTGCATCTCCTAAATGACACTGTAATTCATCCAGTTACTCAGTACATATGTTTGTAAGTTAGTATTGATTATTGTCTATCTTTCGCCATTCCTGTCCAATCTTTTACCAATCCTGACAATCCTCCCTTCAAAATAGACCTAAAATACATCTGTTTCTTACCAATTAAACCCTAGTCCAGGGAAGCATCATCTCTTTGCTGGACTTTTAGAATAGCTTCAGAACTGGTCCCAATGTTTTCACGCTGTCTTTCACGGCACCCCAAGTGCTAGATTCTTAAATGCAAGAAAGATCTTCCCATTTTCCACTTAATGCCTCTCCGTGGATTCCCACCCACTGCAACTGAAAAATAACTGAAAAAATAAAAACAAATTTTTTTCTGCCCTACACTCCTTATTGCTGGTCTGCTCTGGCCCCCACCTGTCCCCCACTTCATATGGAGGCCTCTCTTAGGCTCACCATGCTCTAGCCACTGGGGTTTCAGTTCTTTGGAGTGAGCCAATCTCTTTTTTGCTTTGGGGCATTGATTGATAGGGCTCATTTCTCTTCCTCGCCTTTTTGAGTGCCTTGTCTCCTTTTATACTTTAGGATTGGGGGTGCATATACAATTTCTCATGACAATGAGTCATATATCAAGACTTTATAGAATATCTCAGGCTGTCATTCCCTCTTCTTTTTACCACATATCTCTTGGAAATGGAATAGCCCAAGCCAAGCTTTGTGGCATCATGTTCTCTTGATAATGTTTAATCCATGTTGTTTCCAGGAGCAGGAAGTGTTGATGAGTGGCAAAGGCCCAAAAAGTGCCTGCTGGTCTGTAAGGCAAGATTTGTCAAGGCTCCGTGGACACACTGATGTCCATTACTATCTTAAATAAATAGAAGAAAAATATTCTAACTGCAGAAAGTTGCACGATGCTCCTTACTGCTCAAACTGCATCTGGAATACTGAGTTAACTGCAGTCATGCTCTTTAAGGGAGATAGTGATGAAGATGAGACCTGTGTTTTTCAGCAAAGCCTTCAATTTACAGAAAGGTAAGCTCTCCTGAATGTAAACTAGTCCTTCATTCTGTGTGTGTTCTTCACATGAGGATTGTATACATCATGGGTTTATTTTGTTTCTTTTTCTGTCTCCTTTGAGATACATATAGGAAAATAACTAAAGTCAATTCTCAATTGTCTAAGCTCAACCTGGATGCCCTGATTTCTTTTGAGGTTAATAATTGGCTTTAACTATATTATAAATTTTTATATATTAGAAGAAACTAAAATCAAGATTCTCATGGATTAAATCAAATTCTCATAGATTGTACTTTAGTTTTAGCAAGACTAAAATGAAGGTAAACCTGGAAGAACCTGAGTCATTGACAAGCCCGGCTGCCAGTAAACTCTCACATCAAGCATTCTGGTAAGTGGGTTCCTTCTCTAGGGCATGCTAAGAATTCTTGGTGGGGGAGGACATTTGGGGGATGTTAACTTCCATTTTACCATCTCTGCACATGTTCCACGCTATGCTCATGTTCTCAGCATCCTCCCTTCATCCCGTACCACGCCGGGTTTCCTGATGCTGCTGGGAGTTCTGTGCTGGGGTCTGCTTGCCTCTAATATTGTTCAGGGCTTTTGGTTCTAGTTGCAAACGCAATTTCTACCTCAGACATATTGAATCAACATCTCCATGCTTGCACCAAGAAGTTTGTGTGGAAAAGAAAAAACAAAACAAACCTCAGTAAATGATTCTGAGGAATAGCCAAATTGAAGAGCCATTGGCTTCCAGCAGATCTCACTTTGAATCATGGCTGAGTGATGTGGGTAAGTTATTTAACTCTCACAGCCTTTAATAAATAATAAAAACACCTTACCCCCAGATAACCTTGAAGGTTTACTGAATGTTAGGCAGTATGCTAAGAGCCATAGGTGGATTATCTTGGTTCATTAATACAATAAGGCTATGAGGCAGGCATTATTATTAATCCATTTTACAGATACAGATCCTGAGGCTTACTGAGTTATTAAAGTTAGTAAGGTGCCCAATATTGCACATCTAGTGATTAATGCAACGCTTTGCAAACCCAGGTGTCTGCCTACAGCATTTATCATGGCACCTGACACACGGTGAACAGTCACATGCAGCAGTCATCGGTCATCATCAGCAACATCATATCACCAGTGTCCTTATCGTCACGCGCCTCAGGAGTTCACACCAAATGCTGCCCCTTTCCTGGAGCCAGTGCATAGTGCATCTCTCACACCCTTACCTGGATTTTTTTTGGGTAAGATGTTGCCAAGTATCTGATGGCAAATCCGCTCTTATCTTAGAGATCTGTACATCTTACACACGGCTGTGGGAATTTACAAGAACCCACACTCTCATTTCATAGCTTGCACCAAGCTATGGTGCAATATTAAATTACTAGAATTTAATATGGAAGTAGAGAAAAACTAGGTTCTCATCCCAAGTAGAAAACTCCAAATAAATTTCATGAAAGCTTCAGGTAACTTTTGCTGTTCTCAGAATGGGATTTCAGTACTGAGAAATGTTTCCCTGCAATTACAGGGAGTAGAGGAAGGTCTGGAGGTAGTTTACATGCTTACTCTAACATAGGCAGTGAGGATATTTGAGTAACGATTCTACATTTCCCCAGTCTAGGTTATTAGTTTTTTCTGTGAACTTCAACCTTGCAATTTCATTTTCTGGGTTTCCTCCCCACATACTGATTTTTAGAAATGCTAATTATTAATTGTTCAAGTCAGAGGTAGAATTTTTAAAAAATATAGTTTCAAACGGTTTTATTGCTTTAGAAATGCAACGCATGTCATTATTTTACCTAACAAATCTAGCGTTACTTTGCTTATTAAATGTTGCGATAAGAATAT
Organism: Lepilemur ruficaudatus; assembly: GCA_963574885.1. Lineage (NCBI taxonomy): Eukaryota > Metazoa > Chordata > Mammalia > Primates > Lepilemuridae > Lepilemur > Lepilemur ruficaudatus. The sequence continues at coordinate 20,057 of CAUYRT010104272.1, read as the reverse complement.
AGCACCGAAGAAACAAACCATCTGTGGAACTGTTTATTCTGAACATATAGAAAAGCAATCTTCATAAAACATAAATATGACACAGTTACCTGTCATGTTGCAGTAAACTTTCAGAGGCCCCAGAGGCCCGCTGCCATCAGGATCTATCCAGTAGTAATTGGACGTCTGGCCCAGGTGTTTGTACGCTTCACAGGAGGGCTCGTAGATGGCTGCAACGAGATGACCTGCATGAGCACGGCACGAAACAAACGGCTCCCCAGGTAAAGGCCCCGGGAACACACCAGATACCGGCAAACCACTATTTAGGAATATTTCCTCTTGTTAGAATGAGCATTCTTTTTCTCTAAATTTAAATTCATGGCTTGGTTCTTTCTACATAGGCATTTCTGACCTAACACAGCGAGTTCTTGGTATGACTTTACAGATAGGACTGAAACTATCCGTTGCTAAATGTAATGTTTGTTGCATTGGGACTGATGATCATTGAAAAAAAATTTATAGTTATTTCATCTCCTTAGTATAAGAGACTTGATTTTGAAAGGGCATGAATAGTGGCTGCTTTTTTGGGCCATCAACCAAGAGATCAGAGAAAAATTCTCTTTCTTTCTCTCACTCTCTCTCAAACAAACACAGACACACACAATTTTTTTGCATAGTTAGTATTATATAAGATTCCCACAAATAGTATGTAATTTTGAGTCTTCCTTTCTCTCAGGAGGAAAGGGAGGAAAGAGACTTCCCTGACTCATTTTATTTGTTACAGGCGCTTTAATTATGTCAAATCTAGTTCGCGTAGAAAGCTGACATTCATGTAATTAAATTACGAGTTCTTTCTCATCATTTTCCTTTTTGTTCCCACGTGCGTGACAAATTTTCTTCTCACAGAGACTGCACCTGTTTTCAGAAGTGCAAAATGGGCATTTACATATCTCCTTTGTAGTTAGGATGTCTAAAACGCTACTGAGAAAACTTTTTTTATTAGCTCCACGCAGACCCTTGATGAAGAATATGGAAGTTCATTCCACAAAACTAAGAAAAATTTCTGGTAAAAGTCTGTCCACCTGATACACAAGCTTTGGAGCAGTGTTTGTTCGCTAACTCTTTTGGCGTTGCTCATGCATCAGCTAACTGCTATTGGCAGAGGATGGGGCTAGAACGCTAAGCAAAGCCCACACATCTTTTGCTCCAGTGTAATTATTAATATGCCCACTTTCAATCTCCCAGGTGTCTTGTTTAGATAATAAGCTATTTTCTATATCTATATAATCTATCTTTATATATAGTTGCTCTAATTTTGAATGCCATATCAAGTAAAATATTGCAATAAAAGGCAGGGAATAAGTATTTTTAAACTTTAAGCAGGAAGATGTTATAATTAGATACAGGTTTTAGAAAGAAAACTACATAGCAAGATGATAGATTTTAAGAAAGTGACTCACAAGAGGTAAAGACAGCATTCAGGCTGTTATTGCCACAGGCCAGTGGAAAGACGACTGTCACTGAAATCACAGCAATATGACAAGGGGAAAAGTAGACAGGACTGATTCAAATGCTTTTAAGATCAATAAGACATGGAAACCAACTGGATGCAGGTGGTTAGGAATAAAGGGGCTTAAGAGTGATCTAAACTCACAATCTTGAAAAATAAACTGTTCTATTAACTTTTGGCAACCTCTCTGTAGGTTATTACAGTTTTTATGTAGAGTTCAGAATGATCCAGGATGTCAGGTTCAAATTCTTAGGTCTTCCTCTCAGTCTCTCTAGTCAGTCGGCCACGATAGCCTCTCACCTTTCTTTTCTAACATTCGATAATTAATCATTCTTTTTTCCTTCTGCCAAAACTCCAGTCATTGTTATCATCTCTGGTTTACAAAAATCACCCTATTACTTGGTTGTTCTACCCAAATATCTCTTGCCTCCTCACCAAAGTATATTTTTTAACCAATGTTAGTCATAAAACATCACTTGGATTATGTTTAAAAATGGATAGTGTTTCTTCAGCAGCAATTATACTATATCACAGCCCATTATCTTTGTCTACAAGAATTTTCATAATCCTAATAGGTCTTTCTTGGCTTCAGCAACTTTCCAATGTAAACCTTTTGCTCCGGTCAGGCATATCTGCCACAGGAGCTGGTTTAACTCACGTTCACCCTGTCCTGGGGCATCTTTATCTGCGCTATGCATGCTCTAAGCCTCTCTCTGAATACACACAATTTCTCAATCAGAGTTAACAGGGCAGAAGTGGTAAGAAACATGGCTGTACAAAGAGACATGGGTTCAAAGTGTGACTCCACGAAATACTCCTTATATGACATTGGCAAAGTTACCTTACTTCATTTAGCCTTGTCTGGAGAAGTGTAATAGGTGTATTATAATGCGGTTATGAGGACTGGAGGAGATAATCCACACTGGCTGCCTAGCATGGTGTCTGACCCACGGTAGACACCTGACAGGTGCTTTCTTTGGCATTTTTATTAGTAGTATAATAATTGTTATTTAGGTTCCACTCCAATTCCTCCTCCTTAAGGAGACCCTCCCTCGTCAACATGGCCCTCTCTGCACAATCGAGGGCACTCAGTGTTTATCTCACGTACTGTCATATTGGCTTATAGTCGATTTAGGACTTGATCAACTGTTAATTGAATTTTATATATGAAAATTTTACTTTTTAATAAAACTGTGAATCATCACGAGGGCAGGGTCTGTAAAACATGTTTTTCTTTTCTACTCCATAGACTCTAACCTGGCAGATGTTTAAGTAAAGGTATCGGAACTGAATTCAGAGTTTACTTATTCTTCACCCTATTCTGATCTTGATAAAGAATGACTAGTAGGCTAGCCAGAAGGAGCACATGCACATGAAAGCCCGACGGTGACTCCTGCATTTCTAGGTAAGTGCACAGGCATTTAACAAGGGCTACAGACCTTAACCCAAGTCATTAGCTAATAGCAGATGTGGAAGGCATGCGGGTGTGGGGAATTTAGGCAATCAGGAAGCTCTTTTTCTTTTGAGAGTGACAATTACCTGTGTGTCTTCAACCTACGAAATGCAACACAAATGGAAAACCAGGTACTTCAGGCCAAACTTTTGCATGTGTGAAAATCACCTGGAGAGCTTGTTAAAATAGGAACTTCTGGACCTCACTCTGAAGACCCACTCAGTAGAGAATTTGCAGTTATAATAAGCTCCCAGGTGGTAATGGTGTTGCTGGCCCTCAGATTGCATTTTGAAAAGCATGGCTCTAATCCTGAAATTAGATTAGGAGGGCTAATTGACTGGAGAAAGGAGGGCTAATTTTTATTTATATTTAAATATCCAGGAAAGATAGGTCACTGAAAAGCAATACAGTAACATTTTTAATGCAATAAGGTTAGAATGGCATCTCGTGTCACTCAAAAAATAATAAAAATGGAATGAGATACAAAACTCTAAATAAAAATACAATGTCAAAAGAAATATACTTGTATGAATGCACAGAAAAATATTTGGCAAGAAAGACATCAAAACAGTAAGAGTGGTTATTTTTGAGCAGTAAGATTATGAGTGATTTAAAACTTTTCTTACTCTTTTGTATTTCCCACATCACTTTACAGTGTACATATGTTGTTATTTTAATCATTAAAAGAAAACTTTCAAAATACACATCTGGAATCGTGACACTGAGGCAACATGGCAAGCTGTGTTGGAGTAAAATGGCATTAGTTTTATACTCTGAATGAAGAAGAGATTTCAATTCAAATGTCTTTTCTGTGATTTACTGCCAGGAAACTCTCCCTAACCTTTAGTTTTCAAAACTGTAAAGTGAGGCAAAAACACCTTCATCACCAAGTTATTGTGAAGATTAAATTAAATCCTAGTCTTTGTAAACTAAAAAGTATTGAATGTATTTAAATTTGCATGCAGAGAATGAGCTAAGGAAAATATTTATCCTGCGTGCCTCAGCCAGCTAACTCCATACCCAGTGCTCTCCTCGCTGGGTTGTACCATCTTTGCACGTTAAGCCCTAGGAGGTGACAGAGTGTGATGCTGAGGCAGAGGTCACTGAAGAAAGAGATGGGTCTGAGCCACCGTCAATAACTGAGTTTTGCTAGTGGACTACTGAAGCATAGGGAGGTAATTGGGTTGATGGCAAAATAAATAGACTCATCAAGCCTATTAATTTATCGGTAAAGTAATTTTTCTCTGTTGCAACTTCAAGTCGCAAATAAAAGTTCTCATATTATTCTATATATTCATAAGCAAATCTAGGCAATTCAGAAATATTACTATTGAACACATCTGATTAAATTTCATGGCATGTAAAAACTTAGGGATAAACCCTAAATACCTTATTCATTTTCATTAAACAGTGACTGTTGTCTGTGTGACACTCTACTTCCTCCAGTGGAAAATGATAAAGTACTATCGTATCAGTTTCCTATTGCTGCTGTAACAAATGACCAGACACTTAGTGATTTAAAACGACACCAATTTATCTTGCAGTTCTGGAGATAATAATACAGTTAATACTAATGACACAGTTCTGGTCAGAAGTTTGAAATGGGGTTCACTGGGCTGAAGTCAAGGTGTTCGTAGGGCTGTGTTTCTTTGGCAAACTCTTGGGAGGAATCTGTTTGCTCGTCTTGTCTGGGTTCCAGAGGCTGCTCAGCACCCCCTTCCTCCACCTTCATGGCTAGGAGTGGCTGTGGGGGCCTTTCTCCTGTTGCATCACTCTCATTCTCTGCTTTCATTGTCTCTTTCTCTGTTTTAAGGAGCCCTGTGATTGCCTTAGGCTCATCCAGATAATCGGGATAATCTCTCAAATCAGGGCCCATAACTTAATCACAGTTCCTTTTCCATAGAAGGTTACATATCCACAGGTTCCGTGGGGGTAGGACATGGACATCTTTTTGTGGGGGGCATTATTTTATCACAACTACATGAAAATAATACGATTCTATATAAAATAATACCACAACTACATAAGATAATACGATTGTTAAAGAACAGCTTTTGTTAAACCTTTAGTGTGTTTCCAGTGTTACTGATAACACAAGAATTATTACATTAAGCACAATAATGAAGAAAGATGGAAGAATGAAGTCAAGTTTTTGTATTGAACTTCAAAGGCTCACATGGCCTTGAAGGTTATGGCCATCAACAGAACACCAAACAACACGTGCCAGCCATGGGCAAGAAGAAAGAAATTCTGTGAAGGCTCTGTTCTCCGCTTACGTGCAGACATGGAACAGGGCTTTTGCAGAATTGCCAAGTTAACTGGCAAAGGGAGATGAGCAAAGGGTTTAAGAGCAAAGATGTGCAGCAGACCTAATGCACTGGGAAATATGCCATCAATTCAAGAATGGTTAAGGTAAGGGGAGGGGCATGAAGGGTGTGCTCTTCCCAAGGAGAAGAACCAGAGCTTTGTGGATGTTGATATACTGAGGAAGGCTCTCTCCACCCTTCTCTCCACCTTGTGCTTTGAGAGAGGTAATTAAACATCCTTCCTATGATTACCTTGATAAGCATGCAGGTCACTAGAAGTGGCCAAGGATTAACCACATTAGAAAATTGATCACAAGTCAAAAATGAATGCATGCATTAAGATAAGCTTTGTAACATCATAAATAGTCCTCCTTATTGCAAAGAAGAGGGGAAAATTCACTTCTAATGATTTCATGATAAAATTGGAAAAAGGCATAAAATAACTTTATACTTCATTTGCCATTTGCTATCACGTGACATTTTGAGTATCAATAGTTTATGAATGTCTTCACTTTTCTGGTTTCTTATAATGGCAGTGACCATATACTTACTCCACACATGTGCACACTTGCTGTAGGGACCAGGTTAGAAGATGCTAAAAAGAGATATTGGTTTTCTGGAGATTCTTATCCTAAATGAATAAAAAAGAAGGCTTTTAATGTAAAATGTGGGTGTGCCAGCAAAACAGTTTCCATGGCGCACACTTGGGTTGGTGGTGTTCAGTACAGGATAGTCTCTGGGGATCTCCTTATTCTGTTCCATTTTTAATCACTAAACTACTTTCTGATCTTAATCTGCCTTTCAAAAATAAGTTTCTGTATTAGAAAGAGGTATTTTTCATTTGAACCTATGAAACTGACTTTCTGATCTCAGTCAAGCTCTAGTGAATTTGGTTGGTGAAACTAGTTTTCCCGGAACTTAATTATTCCTGTTAAGACAACTACGGAGGTTTGTACACAGCCAAGCTGGAAATCCGGAGAGGTGGCAATGACCTTGAGACCTTCCTCAGTGAAAGCTCCCTAATTCAAGGACTATGCAATTATTTTTAATTAGTACAATATAAGCTCCACACTACCTAAGTCCTCATTAACACTTGGATATTAACCTCATATGTTCCCTGTCTGTTTGGATTTTTTTTTTTAGAGCTTGAATGAATGCCCTGAGTAAACTACATTATTTCCCCTAGGAACTATTGTCTCATTATTGGCACACAGTGAATGAAGATGGTAGAGAGTGTGGGTTTAAGAACAGATATTTTGCATGCTAATATTGTGTCATGATCTTTTCATGAATATAATTTGCGTATGAGATGTTATTCATTATAGCTCCCTAATGGGTTCATCCACCTGTCCAAGTCTCAAAGGAAGGGAATAATTTAGGAGGAAAAAAAAAGACAAAGTTTCAATTTCCTGTTAAAATAACAATAGCTTGTAGTCCTCTTACTTGAGAAGTCTTTAAAAACTTTTTGGAAATCAGAGAAAAATCTACTTTTATTATTTCATTTCTCCTCTCTCTCTTCCTCACATCCATCCTATTATACCTTTTGTTGGATCCTTCCCAAGTCCTCCCATAATTTGTATTGCCTCTAAGGCATTGCTTTAAAGAAAACAATATTCCATACTTGTGTAGTCTCATCATAAAACTAGAACTCTTTGTCTCGATAACACTTGGCTCTCATACTCCTTGGTGATTTCAATGTTCATTCTTGGCATTCTTTGACCTTGATGCCATAGAATATTAAATTGTCCTGTATTTTGTGATTAAACCTGGACAACCCTACTTGTATTTTATTGTGGGGAGAAAAGACACGGAAGGCCCATGAAGAAGTCAGCTGCTCCTTCCCATGGAGCCAAATCCCTTAGATAGGGGTCGCCACAGAGGATAAGAAATTGATAGAAAATAGTGAGAATAAAAGAATATACAGAGACTAAGGCATAGTTTATAGTTTTATATAAAAAGATCAGAATAATCACAGGGGGGTACTTAGGCGACTAGATCATATCTCCATGAACGGTCTAGCAATATGGTTAGAGTCACATAGGTTTTTATAATCACAGATCTCAGTTATTAGTTGTCAGGGTAACACATTTGCATATCAGGGAATGCAGTTGCTAGGAGAGACAGGTATTGGGTTGGGGTCAAAAGTCCTCTCAAAGGGCTACTAACAAGTATTTATCTAGGTGAACAAACAGGTACAAAGTCTTTCAGGGGCTAACTTCTAAGTTCTAAGAGGTAGTCATCAATTAACAGAAGCATAACAAAAGAGGTATAGTGACTATATTTCTTTGATTTAGTTACTGTGGACTTAAAGGTAAACAGACAGTCAGGAGTGAACAGGAACCCATCTCTATAAAACATGTTGTTTATAATATAGAGGCATGTCTCAGAGCAAAGTACACTCATTGTCTCCAGCTCCCATCCTGTGGGCCAGATATTTACCTTTGTCTCGTCAATCAAGACCCAGGAAAGCCTCACAGAAAGAAAACTGGGAAATCTCTTGGAAAACATCCCTACCAGAGATTTGAGAGCTCTCCCATGATAGCTGCCTCTGATAAACGAACCATTGAGTTCACACATTCTTTCATGGCAAAACACTGCAAATTCCTGTTTCTGTCTTTAATATAGCAATATTGAGTGATACAATAAAATAATGATCTTATGAATTACACCTTATTAATTCCTCAATCATATTTCCCCAACATTTTATTCATTGGGTTATAGACGACTACAAGAGGAGGGAAAAGCCTGCAAAGTCGAAAGGGTATGCTACAAATTTATGTTTCCTCCTTTTCAAAGGTCTCCACAATGAAGCTCAGCGCCTCGCTCATCACTTGCTCAGACCCTATAGAGGTCGCCCCTGTGGCCCCATGCCCACCTCTTAACTCTCTCACTCTCATTTTCACTATGCCCCAATGATGAGACTAAGAACATTGATGCAAAATACATCAGCACGTGTATCTCCCTTCTTTAACATAACTCTGCACTAAAGAGGTCCTTCCCCCTTTCCTATTGCTAATTAATGAATTTATGAATATCTACTAGTGTGGTACTAACATCTAATGCTATGCCTAGTACTAAGAAAAAAATCAAATCAGTCACAGATTTTTAGCACTGGGAAATTTGCCATGTAATATATGGGGCAAGCATGCTAACAAATAAAATACTATATAATTTGCTAAATGTTATAAAAGAGTACAAAACAAAGTACTTGGAGACTTTGGATGAAGAATTGGATGTCTTGATTTAGGATAGTCCAGAAAAGCTTTATTTGTGAAGTCATTTTAAGCAGAATTCTTACAGGATGAATAGGAGAAGGATTCCTCGTACTGCTCCTTCACAATGCCAGGTTAGTCCATGCTTGTGCTCAGATAATTGGAGATAATTATTTTCTTGACTTTCTTCTCCCTTTTGCCATTGGCTCCATCTTCTCTGTCTTTCAATCTGCAGTGGTCTCCTCTATCTTGGACTAGCGAGGCGAGGAGAAACCATGCACGCCACCATCTGGTCCTGTTTCTCAATCCACCCTAGGGGAGCTTCTGCTTCTTCACCATTTACACCTCAACCCTCAAGTCAGGATTCCGCAGTGCCGCCTCACCCTCAAGAATGTCATTGATGCCTACCATAGACTCTCACTAAGTCCTCATTTGCTGTGATTTTAGCAGACACTGTCATTGTTGGCTGCCCCCTCATTGAAACTGAGGCTTCTCTTATTTTCTGTGCCCTATGCTTGTGGTCCCTCCTGCTCCATCACCATACCCTCCTGTGTCCTGTGCTGTCATTTTTCTTTTGCTGGCCTGGAGAGAGCTATTCTCTGAGGGCTTGTCCCCAAGGCTCTGTTTCTGCCATCTGCTCAGAGCAATTAGTTAATTTGTCTAAGACTGTTCACTTAAAAAAAAGGCAGAGCCAGGATTTGAATGCAGGAATTCTGACTTCAGAGCCCTTGCTCTGAAATACATGCTGAACTGTCCATATTGATCTCGTGGAGGAAGAAGGTATATTTCACTCTCATTGTTGAAGCATAGTGTGGAGAAGAGTGAAAGGTGTGTTTCACTAAAATATCCCTTGAAGGAAGCATAGATTTTTCTTATTATGTCTCTGTGTATGTGTGCATGTGTGTACATGTATTGAGGAAAGAAAAATAGAATGGAAAACTCTCCAGTTGTTTTTAGCTAAACAACATGCAGTTAAATAAAAACCGTATTTGTTTATGATTAGAAAGCGTTAATTCCAAATGCAACCTTCAGTCATTTTTTATAAAGTCCTGATGATTCAAATAATAAAAATAACTATATTTTTATACTAACTTACAGCTTAAAAATGTTTTACTATAATTTATCTAATTTAATAAATGAGGCAATAAAAGTCATTTTTAACGTCAAATAATGTTTTTGAAATTAATAGAGAAATAAACCATTAAAAATGTGAGCATTGAAACTTGAAAATGAAACAGACTCTTTCCCATAGTCTGTAACTTACTGTCCATATGAGTTGGATTATTTGCTGCTTAACTTTTGTGAGTATAAATTTTCTCATCTAAAAATTGAGGAATTTGATGGGATTATATTCAAGTTTTATTTTGACCAAGCACTCTATGATTTTAATAGTTTATAGCTCATATTTCAAAAGGCCGTAATAACCTGAGTGTCTTTTCTACATATTTATTATACCTTGTCCATTATTTAAGCATTGGTGTAGTGGTTAAGACATTATTAGTTTCAGAGCTCATCTCTCTAAATTAAGATAAGATTTAAACATAGATAATCCTGTTAGAAAGTAAGGAACACTCATCAAGATAAAAGTTGAGAGTCTTCATTAAAATTGGAACAGAAACAGGACTTTAGCATTTACTTTACATTTAGAATAAAGAACTTCCTTAACAGTGACTTTCTCCAACTTCATTTGAGATGTGAGGATTATATAAATGTAGGCTTGTTTTATAATAGGACAGGTCTCAAAAGTATCAGACTATTGGTAAGATTGCTAAATGTGACTTACAAAATGTCCCTCTGCTTGAGGTCTTGTTAAGGCTATCTCAGAAACAAATAATGGAAATACTGGCCTTCAAACTAAGCCACTTCGGCAGAGATTAAAGGGTCAATAAGTTTGGCATTCCTTATACAGCTAAGAACCAGGGAAGTATAATGTTTTTAAATATTTCAGAATCTTGAAATATTTGCCCCTAATCTCGACATGTTGAAACTTCTGTATTAAGCTGTTCATACAGTAATAGAAGCTTTTTCGGCCATTATTCTGACTTTACTGATCCTATTTACAGCAGAGGAAAAGGCAGGAAATCATTACTACCTAGCAGAGTAGCTGACCCTAATAATGACATGCCTGGGCCATTACATTTTGGATAATATTTCTCTTAATGCCTGTAAGAACCATGTCATACTCTTTTCTACGTCACTATGTAATAGCATAGTACCTGACGCACATGAGTTAGGCAATGAAAATTCATTGAATATTTAAGTTCTGTGGGAATTTGTTTATGGAGACTATCTCATTAACCGATATTTGCAGACACATTAGCGATTTCTTACAGCAATGTGGTTTAAGTATGTTCTTATCCCCCCTTTTTATTGAATTGCTTCACTTCTGCCTTTACTTTGGTGGCTCATCTGCTATGTAACATCTGTTGTGGTTATTTGGAGACAGGGCGGTTTTGGAACGTGCTTGCACAGCTCTGCTCGGGACTGGCGTCGCCCCTCCTCGGGGGCCAAAAGCAAAGCAGAGGTCCGTTCCCCACACCAACCCCTTCCGTTCTCTGCAGTTCAGTTGGAAACTTCCTTCTACTCGTGCTCAGCTCTCTCAAAAAGGAGAACACAACTGAAAAATAATTCACAAAAGCCAAGTCATGTCCTTCCATCAGAAATTTCAATCTATGATCAATCCAAATGATTTGTACAAGGGCGTTTATTTTGTTAAAAGTGTCAAAAGATAAACAGTTATATTTGCTAGGGATCTTTAGTACTCATTTCTTATCATATAGAAAAACTTCTAAATCATTCTGTAAAAATTGTATATTTTTTCCTCAGGGACAATTTTCATAAAAAGGAAAATTGTTATCAAACAATTGTCTGATAATGAACTTCCTAATAGAAATGGTATATTGCTTTATATAATATTTGCAAACAAATAATTCAAATACAAGCATGTGTTGCATAAATGAATAGCTCTGATTCCAGTGTGTACATGATAAAAAAAAAGTGAGGAAAGAAAAGAAAGATACAGTGTGGATAATTAGTTCCTATATGTAGATTTGTATTACTGTATCTGACACATCTACACATCTGGCCCACAGCTTCATATTCGTTTGTCTTACCCTTTATTCCAGTCACTGCTGTGGTGACTATTTTATATAGACTTTAGCAGAGATGTCCAAAGGGTGGTGCCCATGGGAACTATTAGTCTTTCCATATATTTCAAGCATATGGTTCCCCTTTACTTGAAACAATGGCTATGACCTGGTCACCGTGGACTCCTTGTGCCAGTGGACTCTGGAGGCAATGAAAGGAGTCACTTAACTGGTAGAGGTAATTGACCTGGATTAGGATGAGGAGATTGGGCTGCTGTTTCACATTGAGGGCATGGAGAAGTATGTGTGGAACCAAAGGACTGAATGTAATACCTGTTGGTGTTTCTGCGCCCAGGGTTAATGGTGAATGGGCCAATGCAGAATCAATGGGTGGTCAAGAGAAAGGTAACTAAGGACCTAGATATCTAGGAGATCCAAGTCTGGGTCACTGCATCAGGCAAGCAATGAGCTGAAATACTAGCTGAGGATGGGTTGGAGGAAACGATGAATAATGTCCATTTTTGTTTTGGATTCAGCTATGAGTCGAGATTATAGTTTATTCCACAAATCTTTTGTATTTGTGGAATATTTGCAGAGATCGCTTGCAAGGACCATCAACATGACTTTATGACAGATTGGACCTGAGGGAAGGCATGAGTGAGTCTCAGTTCTGCAAGCGGTAGACTGTATCAGACATCTCTTGTGTACCCCCTTTATATCCTTTTGGCCCCACCTCTTATTCTAGCCACTGCTGTGTAACCAATTTCTCCTGGCTTTGATGAGCTATTCACAGATACAACATCTGCCGTGGTCCTCTTGCTTCTTGCCCTGAGGGTTCATTGCTGCAGGGTTATCCTCAGAAACCTACATGACCTCATGCATGCATATGTCAGAAATCTGGTAACGTCTATCCTCCTGGAATCCTTCAACCAAAGGGGGATGAGAATCAATTTCATCCGTGTGTACTTCTTGGCAGAAAGGTCTGCAATGTGTTTCATAGGGCTCCTCAAAATTCTCATGGGACTGAGCACCCATCCCACATAATTATGATCAACTTGGCAATGCATCTTTGTGTTGGCTTTTACACTGGCTTTATATAAGCTCCAAGTGTCTACATACCCAATGATTTAACTATAAGAAAGCTTTCATCTCAGGCTTTGCTTTAAGGGAAACCCAGGCTAAGGAGTTAAAATGCACAAATACACAGTTTTTTCTTAATACCCAAAGATGATGGGTTATAATAACTAAACAGTTTTAGTTGTGAGCTTGTCCCTCAGTGTCCACCTCCCCAGAAGACTGGCTTTCTTGGGTTCCATACTCAGCACGCATCTGACATACAATAGGCACTTGATAAACAGTTCTTAATGAATAATATAAATTATTATTAAGTGATATATAACATAATTCTATCTGAATAAAATTATATCCATTTTTCCTTTTTTTGCTGCAGTTCTGACTTCTAGTAAACAGATTCTGAGTGAAGAGTTAGGGTTTACCTTGTTAGGCACAGAAGGCACAGTGCCTAAGACCTGTGAAACCTTTACGGACCCAAGAAATGCTTTGATCTTAATTTCTTTAAAATTAGAAGAAAAAGTAAATATGATAATAATAAATCTAGTCTGAGTTATTAATATATTCATCTTTACGCCAACACTGTCATAAAAGATATTTTGTGTATGTATACACACACACACACACACAATTTTTAATTGAGAAAAGCCCACAAAGGCAAACGTTCCTAAGGCCCATAAAAGTCACACAGTGGCCCTGGAAAGAGGACTTGCATTTTTTATTTGAATAAATATTTCAAGACTGCTTTCTGAAAGCCTGTAACAATTTCTATTTTTTGCCAGAAATGGATGAAAGTACCCTTTTAACTCATCCTCATGAACAGCAGTTATTATCACTCTTAATTTTTTGCCACTTTGATGGATGTGAAGTGGTAGATCATTGCTACTTAATTTGCATTTCTTTCTCTACTAGGAAGTTGAAATTTCTTCTGCAAGTTTACTGGCTATTTATTTAGATGTACTCTTCCATGGGCTGCTGAGTCATCATCCTTTGCATAGTTTCTATTGCTAAGAACAGTTTATATCTGCTGTTAACTGTAGCAAACATTATTTGTCAATTTATTATTTGTAGAACATTAAATATAGTATATTTTCCACACAAAAATTTTGGATTTTTACATGTCTTTGATTGTTTGCCTTGGTTAAGAGGTCACCTCAAAGCCTCATTTGCACAAGCAGTCTTCTAAATTTTCTCCGATTCTTGAAGGCTTACGTTTAATGCTTTAATCCCTCTAGAATAAACATTCCATGATATGAAGAATATGTGGAAATGACTTTTGTTTTAAAACAGGTAGCTGTGTGTCTAAAACTTTAAATAAATAATAGCAATCGTTTACTATTGTAAACCTGAAAAAAAAAGATATAGTGAACTGATTCTAAAATGGGCAGAGGAGAGGCCACTTAGCCTCTCTGGAATTATTTCCCATTATGAAAAGAGGGAATTGAGCTAAATTATAAGTTTTCCAACTGGGTCCCATGGAATCCTGAGGCTTACAGTGGTTCTTTGGAGATTTACAGAAATGAGAGAAAGGTATTCCCCAGGTAGCAAAGGTTTAAGCTTCACGGGAATCCTGTGAATTACCATTTTTTTAATGCATCAAGATCGTGTGTATGATTTTACTTGAGGGGGAGGATATGTTTTGGGAAAAAAAATAAAAACCCTGGATTAGAGCCTCTGCAGTTCCTATTTTATTGTTATATGATTATTCAAAAGAAGGAGGAGATGGTAAAAGAAGAGGAAGAAAAGTGAGAAAAAATTTTCACGTTAATTTTCATAACGATGGTATAAGGTAGGTATCATCATCCCTAGGGGCAGATCCAGGTTTTCTGAATTTAATGCCAATTTGGAAAGCCTCTTTAAGGAAAAAAGATTACTCCAATACAAATAAAAATGGGCAGTGGGAATGCACATGGAAATCATTCCTACGCCAGACGCCTAGCAATACAGAGCAATGCACAGAAATGACTTCGGAACACATAGACACAGTCACGAGACACAAATTCACTCTGTCTGCACTCTGCTGTCCCTCAGCCAGATGCCGAAAAGTGTTTGGAGTTATTTCAAAGCTCCTAAACAGGTGATAGAGGAAAGTTGCAGTGAAGGTCTCTTACTTTTGTCAATTTTACATAAACATACGACCATGTGAACGTGTCCAACACAAAAGGGGGCTCTGAAGCTTGAGCTCTCTTAGCTCCCCAGTTCACTTCTTATGAGTATTCCCAGCTTACAGATAAAGAAACGAAGGCTCTGAAAGATTCAGTAATTTGCCAAAGTCACACAGCTAGCCCTGTTTTTTGTGGTGCTATTTATTACATCTTTGGATAATACAAAGGGCTCCCTGAACAAAGTCTTCATTTGACAAAAGAAAAAGTAGAAAAAAGTAAAGGTATAGCTACTTAAATGGTAAAGTGTGTGGTAGGTGGGGAAGCACTCTTAATGAGACTTTAGATTATTAGATTATTACAGTGTTGGGCTGTAGCCATTGTGCCTGGGCATTCTAATTAGACATCGCCGCAGTGATAAGGCTATTTAGAAAATGAAGACATCAGTGGAAAAACACTTGATAGTCAACTTTCACTCTTAGAATTTCAAAGCACATATGGACCTGAACCACCTGAAATTCTGAAAAAGCTTCACGAGGAGATGGTGTGCTGTGGGCTCTTGATCACAGGCGTGTTGCTACCTGGGCCAAAATTGTATTATCCCGCGTGATTTTCCCATTACCCAATCAGTTGCTGGACGATTTCATCTAAGACAGCATACATAAAGTCTCTGGTATTGTTCCAGTTCTTTTTTCTTGGTGACCACAAAAAGGCCAAACCCCTTTTATTCATTAAACACAGTATTAGAAGGATAAGAAATATTTTTTAAATAGTTCCACACATTCCAAGATTAAATAGGAATGTACTGAGCATAACCAAAGTCTTGAATAATTCATGTTCTGCTCACCTCACCTTACTGGGGACAACTGAAAATTGCCCGTATTGATTTCTTGCCCAACATACAGTGAGACATCATTTTTCTGACATCATTTGGGAATGAGTTGTTCATAGAACCATTGGATTTTAGAGCCTGAGAAGACCCTGGAGATCATCTAATCTATCTCCCACATTGCAAATAATTATACTAACAACATCAGCTGTTTGAGCTCTTACTATTACTATGCATCATATTCCATGCTGGGTGTTTTGCAAGCATTGCGCCATCTGTTTTTCATAGCAATCCTATGAGGTAGGTATTATTCTTTCCATTTTACAAAGAAGGGAAGTGAGGCTTAGAGATATTAAAATAACAGAAGTCTAAATAGCTTGAAATTAAAGGAATAGGTCTAGATTTGAGCCTATAGTCCCTGTCCTTAGCCACTATATTATACTAAGAGTCAAAGATGTCATATGACTTACTCGCTGAAAGCCACTCATTTCGTTAGTGTCAATTACCAGATTAGAAGTAGGGTCTACTAACTATCTGTTATCATACTCCCTCTACATGATACAGACTCTAATATATCTTCAACATAAATGGAGTGTTTTTCTTGCTATAAGCACTAAAACTCATTTTATTTTAAGTATCTTCAGTGAAAAATCATCCTAAAAGTCATTGTAGTTTTCTGCCTCCTTAATCATACCGCATTAAGTATAATTGCCATTTCTTGCTGACTCAGGTTTCATAATTACCTTCATCAATCACTGGATTCTGCTGCACCAAAATGACACCTTCACCGAATGATCCCAGCAAACTTTTTTCATTGGCTTGTTGGTTTCTCTTTCCATCAGCAGCAAATCCTTACTACACACTGCTGCTAAGGATGCCACGTTACTATTGTACAAATTCTAACTACACTTCCTGTGTCCTAACACACAGAAATATAAATTACTCTTGAGATCTCTCATGGGTTAGGAAACAATATAAGCAGGCTTGTTTAAATTGGGTGTTTGAAAAACAGCACAAAACAAACCTGGCCCCTAGGTTAGAGGTGACTTTCTTTGGGGCATTAAGCTTTGTTCTGAGGGATGGAGTGGAGGGAGCCAGAAGAGGCCGGGGAGAGCGCTACGAAAGCAGAAGGAGGGAGATGTGCAAAGGCACGGAGGTCAGAGCGTGATGCTCTTGGATGTTGGGGGGAGGGGGCTAAATGACACTCAGGGTGACCGGAGTCCAGATTTCAAAAGGAACAAGTAGGGGGAGAGGAGACTAGAGACATTCAGGGACCAGGTTTGCAATGAACTGGCGCTTTAGCTTAAGGACTTTTATTTTGTCTGAAAGTAATGAGGGACATTTGAAGGCGTTTAAAGGAGCAGGCTGAGATGATGAAATTTTATTAAAAATTTCCTTTGGCGATGGTCTGAGACTGGACGTGAGCGCGCTGGCAGTGAGGCAGGGAGAGCAGTTATGAGGACAGCACGCGGTTTTGAAATACGATCATCTCAGTAGAAATCGGTATCCTCATCTCTATAATGAGAAGAGCAGACAGTCCCTGAGGCCTCTTCCAGCTCTAAAACTCTGTAATTCTATGATTCTTTGGGTTGTGATTATTCCCTAAATCATGGCCCATGATATACAAAGAAATGAAGATTTTTGACTTGGTTTAGGGATCTCAGTGTCTACTTGATTGCAGCTGGAAGTTGATATTGTCACCACATTGGGGTCAATAAGCAATCATCATTTGCTTTTAAGCCTGTTCTGACATTTGTTTTCTTGGTCTGTACAAATGTAAAGATTTATGATGACAGGGGTAAAACATGACACAGTTCAGCTTTTGAGAATTTCAATTTCTTTAGTAGTTCAGTAATAGTCTGAGATTATCTGAGCGGCTTCTCAATAGGGTAAGAGTGAGTGGATGGTGTCATGGTTGAGTGCCTGGACTCTGAAGCCAGGATATTCTGCCTCTGGCTGACTCTCCTATTTACGTGCTCTGTGAGATTCAGCACATCACTTAACCTTTAGGGGCTCAGTTCCCTTATCTGCAGAATGGGAGCAGCAATATTGCCTATCTCGTAGAGTTTTGTGAGAAATGAACATTTAGAGAGTCTTGCACTTACTGAGTGCTGTGTAAGTACTAGCTATTATTCTGCTATTATCTTCCCAAGGACCATTGCTCTGGAAATCAAAAAGATACGTAGAGTCCTAAACAAGAGTGGGAATTTAGCTTGCATTTTTGATGTGGATTTTTTTTATTTAGAAATACTTAAGGAAAGGAACATATTAGCTTATTAATTCAGACCTAATTAATAAACATTGTATAATTAGAAGGAACAGCCTACCTAACCTAAAGTTCTCATAAAACCCAAACTTTTAGCCTCTGTATAATCAGTTCTATTGAGACAGCTCACTATCTTGGAAGAAAACAGTTTCACAGAGCACTGATGGTTCAAAACTTCTTTCTTATATTGAGCTGAGATCAGACCGCCTGGAACATTATTACTGGAGGTCCTAATTCTTTCCTTTGGTTACCCAGAATCAGCCAAATACTCCTTTCATATAACATGTCTTATTTTTAATTTAATTATATAATTCTTTGAAATTAGTTTAAAATTTAATCCTCATTAAAACATAAACAGTTCTTAAATGCTTTGCATATCAGTTACTTGTAAGCAGGACTAACCTTAAGTAAACTTGCAAAGTGTGTCTTCATATCCTCCCATTGCCCCCAAATGCCATGGCAAGGCATTCCTCCACAGTTGGTATATTTTCCTCCAAAACAATCATTTTCTTCTTCCCAGATTAACAGCCTAACCTCCAATAAATCTGAGGCCAATCTCAGTTCTGTATGATTTGCCAGAGATAAGAGATGTGACAAGCCCATTTACATCATGATATGAATATCTGCAGGCAATTCTTCTTGGGCATTTTTTAAAGGGCATGTTTGCAAAGCAAAATACTCTTGTTGGCCACCAATGAAAGTGTAGATGTTAAGGCACAGAGAGGAAGGGGGATATTTATGGCCGGGTGGCTTCCCTCCCACTGGCAAGGCATCCAGCCAAAACATACTGTTACGGGAGCATCCACATTAGGGACCCAAAGCTTTTAAGATCCATCTCAGGCTGGAAGTTGTGGGAGAGTCGAGGAAGCTTGAGAGGAAGATAATTTCCCAAATGGAAAAAAAAAAATCCACAGGCTCTCTCCCTTTGCCATGGTCTATTATCAATTCGTTTGTTGAAAAGGAAGACATATTTATAGAAAGCAATCAGTGAAGAAAAAAACACGTTCTCTCCGTTAACAATAATGCCTTTAGTTGATTAAACTAAGTAGAGAAAAAGTGTTAAAATATCCAGGAAAAACTGGTCTAAACATGATGTCAGGCCTTTTAGTTGAGGATTACTGAATTTGTTTTCACACTGTTTTCTCTAGAAAACATCCAGAATGCAGATAGCTCTCCTAAAATTTCAAAGATTCGTAGGCAATTTCTTTTCTACTAACTTTTTAACAGGGCTATTGTCCCTCTAGGAAACAGCTGGAAATAGTCTGAAAAGATGTGCCCTTCAATAACTGTCTGCAACAACAAAAAAATTTTCATCCATCAACAACCACACTTTATTCAACATTCTAAAACCAGTGCTTGACCTTTAGGCCATCTTGATTTTGATATTTTTGCACTGATTATTCCTTAGTCACTTCTGTCTTGAATTTGACTTGCATCATTTTGAGGTGTTGTTTATTAAAAGGTTTTATGGAGTTTATGCAAATATTTATGCAGGAAGTCAGAATCAAAGAATAACCACTAACTCACTCTCCTGGGGAAGTATAGAGGTCTATGAATAAACCTTTTGAAATTAATATAAAACATAAAAGAAATTAAAATAATAGATTCAAGGAATTTTTTGTTAGCATCTAACATGTGCTACACATAGTCTTAGGTACTATGAGGAAAACTACAAAAAAGTTAGAAATAGCCCTTCCTGCCAGCCCATTTTACATAGATCCATTTGCAGAGTCAAAGCATAAACACTACAGCAGTACCACGTTATAGAACACGGATTTCCGGACTCCTGGCAAACTGAAAGCATAGAATATAAGATGTAATGCTTCTGTAAAAATGTTTACAGTTTTTAATTTTTATTTTTAATTGAGTGAAAAGTCCACACGATCTAGATCGCCTCCTCCGTAATGAAGTAGTGCGTGCATTGTGTTTGCACTAGAGATTTCTTTAGTGAAAAGCTACAACAACTGTCACAGATTCATTTTTAAAAATGGCAGACGGGCGCGGTGGCTCACGCCTGTAATCCTAGCACTCTGGGAGGCTGAGGTGGGTGGATCGCTCAAGGCCAGGAGTTCGAAACCAGCCTGAGCAAGAGCAAGACCCCATCTCTACTAAAAATAGAAAGAAATTAGCTGGCCAACTAAAAATATATAGAAAAAATTAGCCGGGCATGGTGGCGCATGCCTGTAGTCCCAGCTACTTGGGAGGCTGAGGCAGGAGGATTGCCTGAGCCCAGAAGTTTGAGG
>CAUYRT010104271.1:0-37578 GCA_963574885.1 Lepilemur ruficaudatus | reverse complement strand
GCTCACAGCAAACTCAAACTCCTGGGCTGAAGCGATTCTTCTGCCTCAGCCTCCCGAGTACCTGGGACTACAGGCATGCACCACCATGCCCGGCTAATTTTTTCTATATATATTTAGTTTGCCAATTAATTTCTTTCTATTTTTCGTAGAGACGGGGTCTCGTTCTTGCTCAGGTTCGTCTCAAACTCCTGACCTTGAGCAATCCACCTGCCTCGGCCTCTCAGAGTGCTAGGATTAGAGGCGTGAGCCACCACACCTGGCCATATACAACATTTTATTAATCCACTCATGCATGGATGGGCACTTGGGTTGATTCCACATCTTTGCAATTGTGAATTGTGCTGATATAAACATTCTAGTGAAGATGCCTTTTTGATGAAAGGACCTTCCCCCCCACCCCGGGTAAATACCCGGTAGTGGGATTGCTGGATCAAATGGTAGGTCTACTTTCAGTTCTTTGAGGAATCTACATACTATTTTCCTAGAGGTTGCACAAGTTCGCATTTACACCAACAGTGTATAAGTGTTGTTTTCTATCCACAACCACACCAGCATCTATTGTCTTGGGACTTTTTGATAAAAGCCATTCTCACTGGGCTTAGGTGATATCTCATTGTGGTTTTGATTTGCATTTCTCTGATGATTAGTGACATTGATCATTTTTTCATATGTTTATTGTCCATTAATCTATCTTCTCTTGCAATACTTCTGTTCATGTCTATGCCCACTTTTTAATGGGGTTGTTTTTTTCTTGGTGATTTGTGTGGGTTCTTTGTAGATTCTGGGTATTAGCCCTTTATTGAATATACAGCATGTAAATATTTTCTCCCATTCTGTAGGTTGTCTATTTGCTCTATTGATTGTTTCCTTGGCTGTGCAGAAAACCTTTTTCATTTAATCAGATCTCATTTATTTATTTTTGTTGTTGCTGTGATTGCCCTTGGAGTATTCTGCCTAAATTATTTGCCTAGGCTAATAAGATTTTTTCCAACATTTTCTTCTAAAATTGTTATGGTTTCATGTCCTAGGTTTAAGTCTGTTATCCATCTTGAATTAATTTTTGTGAGTGGTGAGCGATACAGATCCTGTTTCAATCTTCTACATGTGGCTATCCAATTTTCCCAGCACCATTTATTGAATAGAGATTCTTTTCCCTAGTGTATGTTTTTGTCTGCTTTATCAAAGATCAGATGGCAACAAAACCTCTGAACAAAATAGGCATAAATGGAACATACCTCAAAATTATAAACACCTTATGTAACACCCCACAGCCAATATTATACTAATGGGGAAAAGTTGAAAGCATTAATTCATACTTGAACTGGAAAAAGGCAAGAATGCCCACTGTCACCACTTCTGTTCATCATAGTACTGAAAGTATTAGCCAGAACAATCAGGCAAAAGATGGAAATTAAAGGGATCTAAATGGGGAAAGAGGAGATCAAACTATCACTCATCGCTGATAATATGATCTTATATCTAGAAAATCACAAAGATTCCACAAAGAGACTCCTGGAATTGATAAATAAATTCAGAAAAGTCTCAGTCTACAAAATCGATGTACACAAATCAGTAGCATTCCTATACACCAACAATAGTCAAGCTGAGAATCAAATCAAAAACTCAATATCTTTCATAATAACTACAAAGAAAATAAAATACCTACCAATATATTTAACCAAGGAGAAAAAAACCTCTACAAACAGAACTATGAATCATTGAGAAGAGAAATTGCAAATGACGTAAACAAATGGAAAAACATATCATGCTTGTGGATTGGTAGAATCGACATTGTTAAAATGTCCATGCTACCCAAAGTGATTTACAGATTTAATGCAATCACCATCAAAGTACCAATGTCATTTTTCACAGATCTAGAAAAAATAATTATGCTTTGTTTGTAACCAGAAAAGAGCCGGGATAGCCAAAGCAACCTTAAGCAAAAGTAACAAATCTGGAGGTATCACTTTACCATAACTTAAGCTATACTCTGAGGCTATGGTAACCAAAACAGCATGATATTTCTATGTATCTATTATAATTAAGGTGTCTGTACTAAACAGGTAAATACATTTGAGTTTGCTTGTCAAGTTGCTCTGTATCAATGGCCAACTTAATAATTCAGGGCCCACAAAATATTTCTAAAATGTATTACATGCCCTCACGTATATATATATACTTACCAAACCATAGAAATATTCAACCAATTTTTATTTAATGACTGTTGTACACTAAAAGTTTGGAAAAATACTGGTTATACAAAAGTCAAAATAATGTTTATTGTCTTTTTCCTGAATCAAAAGTCCCGTTTAGCTTAAATATCAACTCGAACAGGCTGAATTATAGAAAAAAAAAATGTTCCTAGAAATGTTATGTTTAATTTGGTATGGATTAAAGAGAAAATCTAAAAACGTCCAGGGTCAAAAGGTCAGGGTGTCATTTAAACAGACTTTACATAGGAGAAGGTATACTACAGAGGAAACCTTCTGGTTAAAATATCGGGCATACAAAAACTATGGCTATATTTAGACTGATATGGCTGGACACGCAGGTAGAAGTGAGAAAGTGAGTTATGATAACTCTGTTGCTGCCTTGGTCTTGGTCTTCCCAGCTCCCTGAATTGTGCAATATAAATTACCGTTGCTTATGAACTATCCAGTTTATGGTATGTTGTTATGTCAGCCAGAATGATCTAAGACATGAACTCAAGAGGAAACCAGAGGAGAAGGAATCTGTTGACCGTAATAGTTCACTTCCAGTGCACAGAGCCAACTGGGAGATGGAGAAGAGTATCCTGGAGAGATAAACAGAAGATATGCAATACCCTGTCCTACACAACCTTGAAATCTATAAGAATGCTTAAATTTCCTTCCTAAATTTCTCTATTATTCCTTCATAAATATATATGTATATATATACACACACACAGAGTGAAGAATTTTAATTTTATTAAATACATAAATGGAGTTCATTGAAGGTTTTCCTGAAAGAAAATGGCATGCTTAGATTTAATATTTATAGTCTTTCTAATGTGGAGGATGAAAGGAGAGGCAAATTCATGTGTACTTAATAGTCTAAGCAAATGAAAATACACGTTTCAATTATGGGAATAGCATTGAGTACAGACAGCAAGGAGGGAATAGAAGATTATCAAGAGCTAAGTTAAAGAGAGTTTGCTAAACAGATTTGTGTCTGTGTCTGAATAAGAGTGTGTCTGTATGAAATATCACAGTGTTAGTAAAGTATGAAATTAAAATTGATTTCAAAGATTTACTTGGAGTTATTGGTCATGACATTGACCTAAATACAGGGAAATAAGGGGTTCTTGGGAGATGAAACTAAATTCAGTTGGGATGATGAATTTGAGATGGCTATGAAATGTAAAGATGGTGATTAGTGATAAGCAGTCGGGGAAATGTGTGTAAATCTCAAAATAGGGGTTTGAGCTAAGACATAAATTGAAGTTAAAACCATAAAAATGGCTAAGATTCCTTAGGGACCCTTACTGCAAAGGAAAGGGGTCATATTTGTATCATTCACATTTCTAAATTTATCAGATATAAGAAAATGAAATAAAAGACATAATGATTTAAATAAAGAAATATAAAACTTTTATTATGCACAAATGACACAATTTATAGGCAGAAAATCTTAAAATTGCTGGAGGAAAATAAAACCGTACAAGAGCTAATAAGCAAATGTAGCAATATTACAGAACACAAAATCAATGATATATCTGTATGCCACAATGAAATATTGGAAAATGAAATTTAAAGAATAACATTTACAATGTCATTCAAAGACATAAAATACTTGGGATTATATTTAGTGAAAATTTTTAAAAATCTTTACAAAAAAATTTATAAAACATAGCTGAAAACAGATTTTTAAAAGTCTCAAATAACTGAGAGATATACCACATCCATGGATTAAAAGACACAAAATTGTTAAATGTCCCCCAAATGCTCTATAGAATTAATGCAATCACAGATAAAAATCTCAAATAGCTTTTTTTGGTATATCATAGAAAACTGATTCTAAAATTTATGTAGAAATACAAAAGCTCTAAAATAACCAAAACAATCTTTGAAAAGTAAAACCAAATAAATAGAATTTCTCTTTCTGACATAAAGTTTTGCTATTAAGTGACAGTAAATCAGACAGTATGATATTAGCAAAAAGATAGACAAATAGTTAAAGCTAAAGGCCACAAAAACTGTCAACCCTCTAGAACAAAACATAGAACATATTTGTGACTTAAGATAGACAAATGTTCTTTGTCATAAAGAAATAGTTATTTTAAGTCATCAAAATTAAAAATTTATGTTCACCAAAATCCAATGAGAACGTAAATTGACTAGCTGTAGACTAGGAAAAAATAGTTTAACAAACCTGTCAAAATACATGCATCCTGAATAAATAAAGAATTTCTACAATTCCTTAATAAGATTGTTAATAGTGCAAAATAATTTGCAAAATCTTGAAGTGATGGCACTTCAAAAAAGAATAGAAAATGCAAATCGCTAATAAACACACCATGCTCAATATCATCAGTCAGTAAAGAAACTCAAGATGGTTATGAAATATTATTATGCATTCTTTTAAATGTCTAAAGTAAAAAAAAGCAACATCCAAATTTGTTAATGACATGAATCAATCGTAAATATCAAAGATGTTTTTGGTAGAATATAAAAGGGCACAACCACTCTTGAAAAATATATCCATTTTGTAAATATGTAAAAATAAATCTATTCTATGACCATCAATTCCATTCCTATGTATTTCACTTATCTAAAATAAGTGAAAACATATTCCTATAAAAAGCAGTGTGCAAGAATGTTCATTGTATTTTTATTCATAATTGCCATAAACTGAAAAGAACTCAAGTGTCTATGGACAGCAGAATGGATAAGCAACTGTGGCGTATCTATTCAATGGAACAGTATTCTACAATTCAAATAACAAACCACTGACACTCTGCAAAAAGAGAGCTCAAAAAGAGCATGTCTAGTGAAAGAAGTCAGACACGAAATGGTGCATTTTACAGGCTTTCATTTCTATGAAGTTTGAGAAGAGGCCAATGTTGATTGTAATCAGATCAGTGGTTGTCCAGAGTGAGGGGTGTGAATTGGCTGGGATGTAAGACAAAGAAACTTTCTGAGATGGTAACAATTATCCGTGTTTTGATACAGGAAGGAGTTACAAAAATGTACACATTTGCCAAAATTGATCTAACTATACATTAAATATTTTTCCATTGCAATGTATGAAAACTATACCTCAAAAAGAAAATTAACTGAACATTTCATAGCTTACTTGGCATAGAAGAAATGTATTTTACCTGTCCTCTTCAACCAATCTTACAGTAAACAATAAAAACAAAAACAAAAAATGCTTCATGTATCTTGTGGATGATTTATTTCTCTCTAGAAAGAAATGATAACTATTATTGCAGAGCAATGGATTTTTACTGTGAAAGATTATGAAATGACAATTCAAATTATGGTAAGTAATTACCTTTATATATATGCTTGGTATTATTGTTTGATATGACAATCCAAATGTAATTAGATCAAGAAAAGAAGAAAAATGATAGCCTGATTGATACTAAAATATTCTCTCACATTTATATTAAATACTAAAAATGAAAAAGTGGTAAGAATAAGCTGTATATCAATGTGCTTTTGAAATGTTATTAAAATGCTACTATAGTTATAATTAAACTTCATTTTTCAAAGAGTAATCTGGCTTTCAAATTCAAAACATGACATTGAAGTTTGAAGAACTCAAAATTTAAAACAATAATTCATTAAAAGAAACTCATATTCTGGTGAATATTTTACAGTAGATGACAAAGAATTAAAGAAGTATCTTTGACATTATTATAATATTTTTCTCAGTAAGCAATAATTGATTTCTCATGAGATTGACATTATTATCTTTGAGGTGAGGTATTATGTTAACCTTTGGCTTGATTACTATGAACTATGTATTTCCTTTGAGCCTGGTTTTATTTCTTTGTAGCTCTATACAATACTGTAACAATGCATGCAAACAATAATTATCAATTTATTGAATATGCATTATATCCAGAAGCCAAGGACTTTGAAAGGACAATATCGGCAGTCGTAGACAGACTTCAAATACACGAGATAAAGGAGATGATTAGGATAATTTTTTGAGGATGTATTTGAAATGCCAGTAAAAAAAAGAAACCAGATTTGTGTTTGACTCACTCCTTCCTCTGCAAATATTTTTTTTGATTCAGAGGTATTAGAAAGACAAAATGGTTTATCAGCAATTGTGATAGCTAATTTTTTATGTCAACTTAACCAGTCCATAAAATGCCCAGAAATGTGGTCAAACTTTATTCTGGCTGTGTTTGAGAGGGTATTTTGCATTATATTAATATTTGAATCTGTAGACTAAATAAAGCAGACTGCCTGCCCTAGAACAGGTGGGCCTCATCCAATAAGTTGAAAGCTTGAATAGAACAAAAAAGCTGACCTTTCCATGAATAAGAAGACATTCCTTCAGCCTGATTGCTACGAGCTGTGACATCAATTTTTTCTGATCTTCATACTCGACCTGAAACATTGGCTCTTCTTGTGTCTTGAGGCTTCTGATTTTGGACTAGAAAGAACTACACTGCCAGCCCCCTTGGTCCGCAGACCTTCCTCCTGGGTCTCTAGCCCACTGACTGCAGATTCTGGGACTTCTCAGTCTACATAATCTTGGGAGCAAATTTCTCATTATAAATCTCTTTCTATATATCTATATGCATCTTTTTCTTTCTGTCTCTGGAGAACTCTGACTAATACAATCATCATATTTTGAAACAGCAAAATCCTGTGCAAAAGACAAAAAAGTAAGGCTATCTACCTCTCAATAGCAGATTCAAGACACTGCTGTCCCTTGTACTTTCTACCTCAAAACAGATTCATAGGTAATTGGGTCTGTTTTACTTCTCTACACAAGTTCTAGGAGAGGTGGTGATGGAGGTAAAAACAGAATTGAGGGAAACTGGCTATTGACACAGAAAGGATCCAGGTTAACAGAAACATCCCAAGTGTTCTTTAGAATAGCACTAGAGTTTGTTCAGACATAGTGACTCAGGGCAGCATTCCTTCCGAGTTATTCTATATGAAATTTATTGAATGAGAGTGATCTAATTTTTATTCAGTTATTTTGAAATAGACATATATGTCCAAATTATAGAAGCTATTAATAATATAACAATCATAAATTTTCTGTCCAGATTAAGAAATAAAGTTTAAGTCTCCCATGTATCTCAATCTACCTTATCCATCCATCTTCTGATATTTATCTGGAATTTGGCGTACACTGGTCCTGTAGGTGTTTCCCAATTTTATTACATATATATCACCAAACAACATACAGTATGATTTTGGTTATTTTTAATCCTTGAAATGAATTTTATTATATTACCTATATATCCTTTTGCAAGTTGCTATTTTTCACTCAATACTATATTAGGGGAATTTCTCCATATTGATTCATGTTTTTTTCCTTCACTTATTTTCACCACTTTTATTTGGTCTAACAGTTGCTAGGGATAAGATGGTGAACTTCCATTTTGATCATTTTGCCTTTTTTCTTTTCTCCGTTACTGAAATTGAAAGTACCCTGATGAGTATTTCAGGCATTTTCTGGGTGAAAGAACTGACTTTGGCAGGAGTTTGTATGCCACAGTTGTTTTCCCCTTTCAGAGCTGAGCTGAAGTGTTAATTACTTATTCCAACTGGCAGTCTTGCAAAAATTTCTTTGAAAGCAAGGGCTAAAATTGTGGAGATAGTAGCTGTGAAATAAGAGCATGGCAACCTTCATTTATATCAAACAAGGTAACAAAAATGGACTAAAGCAGTTTCCCTAAAACTGACCCAAAGCCTTAAATAGAACAAAAGAAAATGTATACAGATCTAAAAACGATTGAAAGGGGTATAGATGGTATAAGCTTCTATTTTTCTGCCATTTAATCCAAATAGAAGGATGATACTCTTTTCCCAGCTCACAGAATGTTGGATGTTTTTAGAGACAGAACCAAAGAATTCTAAGTGAGTCCAGAATTCTCTGGCCTCCATCTTTATGCCCTGATAGTGTATGCCTTCTGTACATAAACGAAGTGATGATAATAACAATAATACCATTGTTTGAGTACTTATTCTTAGCCCAGCAACATTCTGAACATATTACACATAACCAGTCATTCCTCACAATAATCCTATGCAGTAGAGACTATTATTTTTTTCCAGTTTACAAGTGAGGAACTTGATCACAAAGAGATAAACTATCCAGCTCAAAAATGCAAATCTAAAAAAAAAAAAGAAGCTAAAATTGAAATCCATGCTAAAATTTGCTCATTTTGTTCAGATATTATTGATGGACATGTTACTACTTAACATTTATGTTAATTTCTCAGGAGTAACTCCACGCTGTAGGAATAATCTCATTTAAAATCGATGTTCTGAAGATGGAGCAAATTCTTCCAGATATACTAAGATAAATTGAAAAGAGCTTGGGTTCGATTAAAAATGAATTTGTTTTAAATATAGACCTATAATTTACTAGGACTGACCATTACTTTTCAGAATGGAATAATAATAATACTTGATGCATTATTGTGATAACTTAATAGATTAATTTATAGAAAGTTGTATTGGGTGAGGTTTCTGGAATTAGTTGAGAGACACACAGTTAAGAAAAAAAAATGTGAAAACCCCAATGTTGTGGATTTAGGGAATGAGCTATAAGAGCTAACTAAAATCCCAAAGACAATATATTGTACCATTTTAACAAAAACAGCCCTACCACTACCTGATGGTGATAGTCACCACTTATGTGAATACAAGAGTAAAAATAGAAGAAATCTAGGGATGCCCTTCGGGTGGGGCACAGTTCATAAAAAGAACCTTACTTTCGTTTCTATAAGGGAGAAAAACATTAAAAGAAGGTCTCATGAAGTCTATGACTGCCTGTTCAAAGAGTGTAATGTTTATTCCATGGTTGAATGTCTGTTATTCAAGATGCCATTAAGGAAGTCAGCTACCCAGTGATAAAGGTGGGAGGATTGATGGAACATCGCTGGTAGCCATTACTGGAGAAATAGCATGAATGAGTCTTCAAACACCTGCAAGTTATAATTCAATCCTTAATCAGTACGCCAGTTTATAAGCTATTGTCTTTAGCTCCAAACTTGGCTTTCTATACTCCATTTCGTGTTGCTGGGGCTTGGACTATGGAAACTGCAGTTCTCATTCATCAGCTGGCTCCTTGCAATGTTCTACCAATAGGGGAAAATAGAGGGAGACTGAAAGATTGGAGAACAGGAAAGACACATCCTCTCGTCTGCGAGCTACACTCGTTGGCGTTACCGCTGCAATATCCCCTCACCGTTTCACTAATTCTAATTCCAGCTTCGATGTTATTCTAACCACCAGCTGAACAATATCATGTCCTTAGAGGTGCAAGTAACAGATCCATAGGACACCTCCTTCTCTCTTCTAGTTTCTAATATTTCCAACTTCTCCCCTTTCTTCTCCCAGACTTAGGGGTGACATTTGGTTTTTAAAATTACTATGACTTTGTATGGTAAACTCAGTGCTCACTTTGCTTTTCCTGTTTTCCAACACTAGTTCAACCATTTTTTATAATATTTATCCTAAAATAACTGGTGGCTCTTTTGCTTTCTTGATTGGACTCTGATTGATAGAACAAGTTTTAATAGCTATGGGCCTAATAGATAGCAGGCACTCAGTAAACAATAATTTCAGTTCACTGGCTGGCAGTGGAGATAGAAGTTGGAATTCTACTATGTTTTTTTCTCCTCCTTGAGTATTTACTTTACTATTAAGAGGAGTATTGTCTTACTATTGGCGCTATGAGGATTTATTTGTACTCCTGAAATAACCTTGATGTGATAGTGAATATATGTATTGCCTATGTACATATACATATTCTCTATCACATTATGCATATCACTATATGCACACAGATACATATATGTCTATCATATGTGCATATGTATATGTGAGGGAGCAAAGAAAATAGAGGAGTGTTACTTTTAATAAGGTCAAAATTATTTTTGGTTTTAAGATTTTTATGTAGTGTGTATACTTAGACAAATGGTGTTATGGAATCATATATATCATTTGATAATCGCAGATTTCAAGATTCTTATATTTTTAAACTTTATACTTGATGACTGTAGGAGTGCACATTTCTATGCATTGAAAGTTACTACCTAGGTCATTCCATAACCACCTTAACATTTAATCAATATATAATTAAGAAATGTGCTTTATAATCGTGTCTCTGAGCTCAGTATGTGTCTCCTGTCAGTTTCACTGCCCCACTGTTATATAGAGCTTGGCTACAGCTGTATAACATCTTTCTGGTTTACAGATGTAAGTTTTCTGATGTTATATTATTATGTTCAATAGTTTTAATTAGATTTATCTCTGGCCTGTATTTATTTATTTATTTTACCTTATCATGATTATTCTTTTTATTCAGATGATTTCACCTTCCTGAGGAAACAGTTCAGACATCTCCTGAGAATGATACGAACTTCTGTTGTTTAACAAGGTTGAAATCTCATTCTGTCGCAGGGAGACAGATGCTGCTGATGTCACCCCAATGAATCTGAAGTCTGTAATCTTTGATCATTTTAGATTTTGTACCTGGAACCCCTGGGTAACAATTAGTTTCTAACAATGCACTTCAATCTTCGTATAGCAATCTCTGATCACTCATAATTTTATCTATTCACATGGAACAATACATAAAAATGAAACAGACCTGTCTTTCACCACCTGTAACCTCCAAGTGAACAAAGCTTTTGACTCCCAATCATCCTGAGGCTTCTTAAAACAGAAATAGATATTTACTTAACTTGTTGCAGAGAAATGCTTGGAAAAAAAAGTGTCAATGGATAAAAACAGAAAAAAAAAAACAACAAAACAATAAAGCGAAGAGAAAGAATGTTGAAAATCAAAGATCATCTGTTATCCTATAAGTATATACTCATCTCTGAAGGAAGGTCCACATATACAAATATTTGTAAAAGTGTGTATACAAAATATGAAATATTTTGTTTTATTTTCTATGTGCTTTAGCACAATCACTATGGCATTAACAACTAGAATATACTTTGATACCTGTGGAAATATGTTAGTACTTTTTACTATTCTGTCTTAACAATGCATTGTGACGTACATGATAGCAAGTCCTATATCTTACACTCTAAATACCTATAGCATAGCATGTAGTAATTACATATTTATATATACAATATATATGTATATACAGTACATTATATAGAGAATACATATTTTATTGACTATTGAATAAATCTAGATCACCTTTTAATCATTCATTCATTCATCATACACTTTTTAAGTATCTAATTTATACCAGGCATTGTAAGTGGAGCAGGGCTAAAAAACAATAACAAAAACACTAACCGAGACTTACTGCCTTTATGAGGCTTATATTCTAATGGGATGATACAGACACTATCAAATAAGTAATTGAAATATATACAGTGTATCAGATAGTAATAAATACCACTGAGAAGAGCAGAGTGAGTAAGGTGGATAAGGTGAGAGAGAGAGAGAGAGAGAGAAAGAGAGAGAGAGAGAGAGAGAGAGAGAGAGAGAGAGAGAGAGAGAGTGTGTGTGTGTGTGTGTTTGGTGCAAATTTTAAAAGGGATCAGGAAGATCTCACAGAAAAGAGACTTTTGAGTAATTATGTTAAGGAGATGGAAACAAAGTAAGTCTTGGAAATAATGGTGAAGGAAAGGGCACTTGCAAAAGCCTTGAGGCATCAGTGTCAGAAAGGCTTAAAGAATGAAGAGGAGGACCATGCATTCGAAGCTGAATGAGCAAGAGAGGTGTGTAGTAAAAGATATAATTAGAGGGGTATTTGGAACCGAGCTATGCAGTTTCCTGTTAGCATTATGACCATAGATCTTACTCAAAACAAATTTGTAACCACTGGAAAGTTTTGAGATGAGGAGACTAATCAGATGCAAGAAGCCTGGGCAAAAAGGCTATTGATTGACAATAGGGTAGGAGGGGCGGTTATAAAAAATGGTGGATTCTATGGTATCTTAGAGGTAGTTACAACAGAATTTGCTGATGAATATGATGAATACGAGGGAAGGAAATGAATCAAGAAATTTAAACATTAGCTAAAAGTTACTTGATCACCTATGATGAACCTATCACTGTTTTAAGTGTTCTACTTATATTACCTAATTTAATTTTAGAAAGAAAATATTTCGTGGTAGAGCTCATAAATTTTCTCGTTTTACAGACATGAAAATTAAGATATTTACAAGGGCTGTATCTTGCTTAAGTCAGATGCTTACACATGACAGATTCTGGATTCCAATCTGAGCAGTCTGGCTTCACTCCCCAGCTCTCAATCATGGAGCTCTGTGGCATCTGTGATGGCCTCCAGAGGGTTTGTTATGAGACACTGAAAGTGTATAGTTGCTAATGCATAGTATGTGCAAAACTGGTAAAGATTAGGGAGACAATCAAGAATTTGTTTTTGGAGAGGTTAGATTTGAGATGTCAAAAAGGAAATTGGACATACAAGTAAAAATGAGGGTTCGAGTTGCAGAGATTAAATTTGGCGTCATCAAACTGTAAATTTAAACTAATGGGCCAAGATCTTATGGAAGTGAGTCTAGGTAGAGTGTTCCATTGCTGGGTATACTCTTCATTCTACTATTTTATTTTTTAAAAAATCAGATAAAGAAATAAACAATAATAATAACAATAAAGGAGAAGAAGAAACAGAATTTGGAGCATATTATTATTTCTGATATTAGAAATGTTCTCCCTGGATATATTTTACAGATCTACTTTTCGTTGTGCTTTCCTGTGGCTTAAATGATTAAGAGCAGTTATGGCTGATAAGTACCTTTTTATTCTCTTTCATCTTTATGCATCTAAATACAATCATTTTGAAATAAAATTAAGTTTTCACCACGAAATTTATGGAAATGAAAAGGCAGAGCTTTTCTTTCTAACAATGATTAAATAATTTAAAAACAAATATATCATCTAACACAATGAGCTAGCTGTGGAATTCAATATAAAGTTAATCCTTATGCAACCTCCATTGGGTATGTATGTCACAGAAATATGAGAAAATCTGATTGTAGCACTCTTTTATTAACTATTTTATTGTCTAAAGAAGATGAAAACCAATGAAATAAATCTGTAATTAATTCTTTTAACCAAGATATTATAGTACATACTCCATGCCAGACATTGTCTAAGCACTTCACAAATACAAACTCATTTCACCCTCCCGACATTTCTATATGGAAGGACTCTATTATTAACAATTTAAAGATGGCAAAAGTAGACAAACATAAATTTTAAGTGTGCTCAGAGAAACATATTTAGCAGCCGGTGGTGCCAGGGTTTGAATGTAGGCAGATTGGCACTGTGTCACGTGCTTTTCATCCATATGAAAATGTTATTCTAATTGATCATTGACTTTTTTTCATATTTATCTTACATGTTGACAACTTGGATATAGTTGGATATGACAACATGTCAAAGATTCAGGAAAGAGATTTTACTTAAATAGACTTTTGATTATGTACTTTTTAATTAAAATTCATGACATTGGTTGTAGTTCCTCAGCTTTTCTTGAGGCAGGCCTTGCTTTGTGTAATGCTCCTTATAAATTATTACACCTGTTCACTTTTACACTATCTCTTTCTTGTCACCATCTTCTAGGAGACTGAGGAAAGTAGTGTGGTTAAACAAATTTTCTCCATTCAGAGGACTATCCGTAGTCTAAAATGGAAGGAAATTAAGGGATCTTTTCATCTAATTCCCCATTTTTTTTCTTGGATGGACGTTGAAGCAGAACATAATCCAAATCTATTTTTATAACACGTGGTTCAGTGAGGACTTAATCTAGAACAGGGTGAACAAACTTAAATTCTGTACAGATCAGATAGTAAGTCAGCTAAGTTTTATGGGTCACAAATGGTCTGTTCTATTAATATATTCTTCATTGTTTATTTTAAAACTCTTGAAATTATAAAAATAATTCTTTGCTCTCAAGGTTGTACAAAATCAGGCTACAGGCATGACTTGTTAACTGGTCATAGATTGTACAATTCTGATATAGATGTATACTTTTCAAAAGTCACCAATCCTAATTTTACACAGTGATTATAAATCTAATTATTCCTTCCTTCCTTCATTTAACTTTCTATAATTATTGACTGAGCACATACTAGTTGCTGGGCCCCATCCTTAATGCTGAGGGCATGGTAGTGCACCAGGCAGATCAAAGCTCTATACTTATTGAGTTTTCCCTGCTGTAGAATAGAAAATAAGAATACCTAAAAGTACACAGAAAACTGTAGATTCAAATATTAATAAGTAAAGTGAAGAAAACCAAAAAAAAATCTCTAGGACTGGTTGAATAGGGAAGGTGGGGCCTATTTATTTGGGTGGTTAGGGAAAGCCCTTCTGAGAAGATGTCATTCAAACAGAGATATGAATGAACATATCAGCAGAATAAAAAAAAAAAGTACCAATATCAATACATACATTTTGAGAGGCCAAGATTCTGGTAGCTGTCAAGGTACAATTTTTGTACTCATAGTCTGGATGACAGAGTTCAGTCAACAAAGAATCTGGGTCAGAGTTGAAAGTGTTCAAGAAATAGGAAAGAAGCAAATTCATATCCCTGGACCACAGTTAATTGAGAAGGGTGATGATAAATGAGGCCTGGGAGGTAGGAATAACTCTATTATGATATTTATAATTTATTTTAATTGCAACGGTAAATTATTGCAGGATTTAAGTAAGGGAGGAATATTATCAGATTCATGCTTAAAATAAATTACCCTGGAGAATGTATTATAAGAAAGCAAGAATAATATTTGAAAATGTAGATGTAATTTTCCACCCAAAAACATGGGGGGCAAGTGTGGCGCATCATGCCTATAATCCCAGCACTTTGGGAGGCTGAAGCAAAAGGATTTCTTGATGCCAGGAGTTGGGGACCAGCCTGGGCAACATAGCCAGACCCCATCTCTAAAAAAAAAAAAAATTAGCAAGGTGTGGTGATGTGTGTCTATATACCCAGCTACTCTGGAGTCTGAGGTGGGAAGGATCGCTTGAGTCCAGGAGTTCCAGGCTACAGTAAGCTATGATCATGCTGTTGCAAATCCAGCCTAGGTGACAGAACAAAATTTCATCTCTAAATAAATAGAATAGATTCAGGGAAAGACGTCAAAAATGCTCTGTGATACACAGTACATTATCAGAAATAGAAATATAAGCACTGATTATTTTAATAGTTATTGTTTATTATACATTCCAGAATTCCAGGCCTCTTTTTCAATAAGAAAAAAAAAAGAAGAACACTTTTGTAGGATAAATAAAACATGAAAAATAAAGCAACAAGTGTTATCTTATTTTTAAAAATTAGTGTTAGAAACTGGCAGATCCAGGAAACTCAGGTGGCACATCAAGCTATATTGATTTTCTTTGGGTAATTAATTTGTGTGCCTTTATAAAGAGCTATTTAATGGTATTTTTACTTAAAATTGCAAAAGCCTAACCAGAGTTAAAAGAACATTTGATGTGTACCAATGACTGTTCTTCCTTTGAATCTATTGATTCCTAGTATAATCATAAGCATAATTAATGCATTTTTCTCAAAAAGAAAACGAAATTCCACTTGTCTTTCCAAAATCATGCCTGCATATTAAATGAAAATAAAGAGGAAACAAATTAGGAAAGGAAACAACAGGGAAAAGAAAGTAATAAAGAGAAACAATATTAATCAATTTCTGACAAAAATAATTATTTAAATTGCTGTTTATGTGGGACATGGTGGCTTTATGTATCAATAGGAAGCTGCGTTTTTGCATGTTACATACATATAGATATATAATAAAAACTGCTTTTAACTGTAACCTGTCTAGTGTTTTCTCCATTATTAACTCCCAAGTGGTCTAACTGCTTTCATCCCCTCCCGAGTGCATTAATATACTTTCGCCCCCACAGTAGCTACTAGAGGAATGATCTGTTCAAAACTCAAACCAATAGGGGGAAAGAAATCTTCTAAAACTGATTTATGTGAATAGCTGTACAACTTGGTAAATTTACTAATAATCATTTAATTGTACACTTAAAATGGAGTAATGGCATGGTATGTAAAGTATACTTCAATAAAGAAAAAGAAAAAAAAACAGACTTGTAAACATTTTTGCTTAAAATTCTTCCTATGGTTCCTAAAATGCTGTATACTTGAAACTCTATACTGCGGTCTATATCACCCCAAATTAGTTTACTCCCTCCACCTCTCAAATTACCCTGTTTTACCTACCAACTTCTTCTCATTCCTGAAGTCTCATCTCAAATATCATCTCCACAGAGAGTTCCTTGATCAGGCTGATTAAATCACCCTTTACTCTCTATTAGTGTCTATTTTGTATTTCCTCCAAGATCGATTTCAATCTGCGATTGCCTTGCTTGCATTGGTTGCTGCCCGTTGGTATGTTATGTAAGTTCCTCTAATGGAGAGAACTTTGCTTATCCAGCACCCTCCATTCACTGCATAAAGTAGATAGGTAGCAAGCATTTCTCAAATGGATGGATAAGTAAACTTACAAGACTGAGAACATACTATACTACTGGAAAATATTATGACAGGATATTCCTGATACTCCATTTCAAAAATATAAAAAGATAGATAATTGCATTTGTTCATACTTTAGGCAACAAGGTCATGTGGTTCACATGATATCTGACTTCTCCACTGATTTCTTCCTTCTCCATATCCATTGGCATTATGTAAAATATGAACAGAAGCCATATTGAAAACCCTAGAATTGTGCTAAGTTAAATAAAAGTGCCATTTATGTATGTGTCAAAAACTGAGGCATTCCCCCTAGGTCTAGCACTGATGCATGGCTTCTCAGGATAAAATACAGCATTGCTAGCAAGTAAGTGTTGCAAAAACCTGCAGAACACCACTGGGATGTAGTAATTTGGAGGGAAGAGGTCAGAAGGTGAAGGCAGGTAGTGGACTATGGGAAGAACTTTATTTGAATTAACTAATAGTTGGTTCTGAAATCAGAAGTATTTGACAAAGGCATGGAATGGTTCCTGAGGCCACATGGTAGCTATGCCTAGCAAAGTTCTTGTGGTGTGATAAGAGGTTTACCCCCAAAAGGAACCAGACATAAGAATGATATTGAACTTTCCAATTCAGGGAAATGGAACAAAAAATCAGATATAGGAAAATGTTTACTTCTCCCTAATAGTACTGCTAATAACGGTAATAATAATTATAGCTACTGGAAAGATAGAGTACTTTTTCTAAGCAGATTCCATTCTAAGCACTTTGCATACATACTAACTCAAACCTCACTACAATGCTATGATATAGCTACTATGGCTACTATGTTCATCCTCATTTTGTAGATCAAGAAATGTAAGCAGAGAGAAGAGAAAGAACTTTCTCAAGGCCCTACGGTAATAGACGATGGAGTTTGGGTTCATGCCTAAGCAGTGTGAATTCTTCACTATCATATACTGTCTTGGTGGTTGATTTAAACAAAAGAAGAAATTAAAATGCTGTAATGTGGCAAATAATATTCCTCTGTTGAGACTTTTGGATTTAGCTACTTATCCTCACTCTCTGGATTACTAAAATCGCATAATATAAGAGACAAAAACTTCTCTATGTAAGGTACAGGAGGATATTTCCAACAGCACAGAGGCAGATAAGAAGGAAGACATAGAGGATATTACTAAGTATAATAGTTTATGCTCTAGGTCTGGAATATCCATTTTCTATCTAAAATGAGTAGAAAGAGAAAACTCTAAAAACAACACAAACATCCCTCAAAACCAACCAAACAAGAATGCATCCACAAAATCCTAACACAGAGCCAATTAAAGTATCTGCAACCTTAGGAAAGGATAATAAACATTGAAGATGGATGATAGAAGTAAAATTTAGAAAACATATGCTTTTTTTTTGCTGTAAATTAAAAATATAAAAAGACTATAAACAACATAAGACATAGGATAATAAACGAAAAATTATACAAAATTTTATAAGGAGCGAGATAAGAAGAATTGGAAAATACATGGAAAAGTGTTATAAAGCTCATATACATAAAATCAAATTGTTCATAATTATTACAGTTATCAAAAACCAGAGTTGTCACTGCAGGAAATCAAGCCAGTGATTTGTAGGATACATTGGAGAATTTTTCTTTGATGTAGGGACTTCGGCAAAGTGTTTTTGCAAAGACAAAAAAGAAAAAATATTGATGAAACCCAATATAATGTTGCCCATTGGTAGCTGGGATTTAAGAAATATACAAGGATAACTGAAACAGAAGCAATCAGCCTATTCATAAGGTAATAATAATATGAGATTATAGCAAAAATAAGGAAAGTTGATTTTCAAAGATATCAATGTCAGATATACTCATTTTATTTAAATAAAATAAACGAGCATTGACAGCCCAAAAGAAAAAAAATTAGGATTGTCTCAAATTTCCCTCTAATGTTATATGCCTGAAGAGAAAAGAATTTAGACAGTAAACACTGTGACATATAATTATCTAGCAAAATTGTGTTTCTATATTTAAAAGCCACAGAAATATATTTTGACATATTTAAAATATATCTTGACATATTTAGAAAATACGCTAGCTACATATGCTTCCTGAAAAAAAAAAAGAAAAGAAAAGAAAAGAAAAAAAGAAAAAGGAAAAAACAGATGTTATATTGGGAAGAATCAAGAGGTTATTGTATAAAAGAATTTTGATTGAACGTAGAAACCAGTTAAATAAAGACATAAATTTAAATAAATTATTCTAAATTGATTTCAAAATAGTAAATAATGATTAAACTCTAATTAAACACAATTTATCATCATAATTTAAATATTTGCTATCTTTAAGGGGCACAGCTTAAAGAATTGTTTGGGAAAGGGCACAACAAACAGATTAAAGTAAAGAAATTGGAGCAAATTTGCTAAATAAATTTTACGAGAGAATGCACAAATTTTTGGTTCAATGCATATTCACAAAATTTTTCATGATATAGGCCACAAAATGAATATGAATAAATTAATGAAGTAGAAATTGTACAGATAATATTTACTTATTATATGCATTAAAATAACTTAATAGTAAAAATTAACTAATGATATATAATTACTTGGAAATGAAGCTTGCATTGCATGCACAACAATCCTAAATATTTTTTCAAAAAGGATATAAACCAGAGTGATAGTATATTTAAAGCCTAATGGCAAACTTAACAATGTTACCAGAGCTCAACATCTGAAATTGAATTAATTAAATGTTCAATTTAGAAAGCATAAAATGCAATTAAATTAATAAAAGGAATATAAAAGGAAAAAGGTAGAGATATTAATTAGAAAATAGAATAGATTCCCAATTTACAGTTGAATAAACTCAAGATGGATTAGAAGTTATAATGTAAAAGAAACATAGTACAATTTGAAGAAAACAGAAGGAATATTTCTTGCTTTCAGAGAGAGATGACACAAGAAAGTCTGAGGTCAATAATTGATAGATTTGAATATATTATATATTAAAAAATACAGGTACATTTAAGTGATTAAACAAACAAGCAGTAAAGAATAATCCGGAAAATTGTTTTAAACAGAAAGGGTTATAATCACTATTCCATATAGAATTCTTATTTAGAAAAATGACTGATAGTAAGGTCACATGAACAGATGATCTTCACAAAAATACAAAAATCCAATAGTCATTTAGCTGATTAATAAAAATATAATTGAAAGAATAAGAGACAGTCTTCATTTTTCCTGTTTTATATATCAAAGAACAATATTGGAAGCTAATGCCTATCAGTATAGATAAAACTATTTAAAGCTGGCTATTGGGAGGAAGCATAATATTATCACAAAACATGACTGTCAGATGAATGTGTACCCATCTTTTTAACTTCAGAAGTATTTTGAGTACCTGTCTAAGAAAAATATTAACTGTTGAGAAAATTATCAAGTAGTTTGAAAACAAAAGTCAAAAATTTTAGATAATGATTGAGAATTGTTTATATCAAAATTCTAAAGATAAAATAAGAATAAAAAAGAACAAATATGGCTTCAAAGAGAAAATCAATTTAAGAAACTAATGATGGTCTGAATCTTCAGATACATTTATGTTTATATTTTGAAAATTATTTTTGTTTATATTTGTGTTTATATTTGATATTAATGTTTATATTTTGAAAATTAAAGAGTAAATTATAACACAATAGATTTGAAGAAGTTAAGATTAATCAATTTTTATGGCAAGTCATAGAATTTACATATTTCAATATGAATAATTTAAGCCTTGGTTTTAAAATACCTTGAATTAATCTTGATATTTTGGGGGAAAGAGAGTATGATTTCTTTGCTTAACTTGAATGTCACTCCTAAAAATTGAGAATTTCTCTTGTATCTATCATGGTAGACGTAATAGAACAGTTTAATGTCCACTTACTAATTTATTAAATGATTAAAGAAACATAAGTGAAAATGAAAAAAGTTATGTAAAATATAAAGAAAAATAACATAAAAACTATGGCTTTCTATTAATTCAAAATAAATGAATATAAATATATGAATGTTTGCATAATTCATACAAATTTATTAGTATTCTGTATATATATTTGGTTGTTGAATCTTTTCTGCCTTTCTAGTTTATATTTTTCAATTGATTGGTTTAATTTTATGCAAAAAAGTGATTTAAATCATACTACCTATTAGCAACTGTATTAGAAGCAAGGGGGACTCAGTAGAATAAGAAATGGCCCCTAAACTCATTATTACTTATCAATAAAAACTTATCAAATAATTAGAATATATTTTATTAATAGTGTAATAGATGTACAAAATAGTAACAAAAAAAAGAGAGCACAGTATTTGAGTTTTCAAAGGTAAGCAAAGCTAGACACGTTAAAGTGATAAAGACAGTTTTTAATCAGTAATGTAGTATTGCAAGAGGAAAAAGGGTGCAGGGTGTAGTGAACACCAATTCAATTAGGAGAGAGGTGACTGGGAGTTTTAGAAAAAAAGAATGAGGGAGTTGACAGGGGGGATGGAAACTTGGAAAGTCAGGGAAGTGAAAAATTATATTGTAAATGAGAATTAAATCATTTGCGTTTGTTAGCTGACAATTATGGAAGTTAGGATTCTATCCTCCCACAAATGAATTGCTTTCAGGTCCTTGAGTTACACACTCCTCACTTGTAGGTGATTCACATGCATCCTAAAGGGACAGAGGAAGGATTCCCAGTTGTAATCCCTTATACTGATAAACACACTTATGCACAGAGGGAAGTAAAACAGTGGAAATCAAGCAGGGGGTATGAGGGAGGAGGGGATGGGCAAAAACCTACCTAACGGGTACAATGAACACTATCTGGGCGATGATCACACTTATAACCCTGACTCAAGCATAACAAAATTGACACATGCAAGCAAAAATATTTGTACCCCTGTAATATTTTGG
Source organism: Lepilemur ruficaudatus (assembly GCA_963574885.1). Classification (NCBI taxonomy): domain Eukaryota; kingdom Metazoa; phylum Chordata; class Mammalia; order Primates; family Lepilemuridae; genus Lepilemur; species Lepilemur ruficaudatus. Next base: position 15,995 of record CAUYRT010104271.1, on the reverse strand, counting down.
ATTTTTTTAAAAAGAGTGAATAGAGGAAGGAGGGGAAGTATATTTTCAAGCAAATAGAGGCAACCTACCACTCATATTGTGAGAGAACAGCCTGAATGAAAGGATTGGTATTAATTAGATGAATAAAATATACTTCTAAAAGAAAAAAAAAAAAAAAAGAAAGCTTCTCTTGTATTATCCTGGATAGAGCTAGAGCCCATTTTACTAAAGGAAATATCACAAGAATGGAAAAAGAAGCACCACACGTACTCACCATCAACCATCAAATTGGTATTAACTGACTTAACTGACCAAGACTTAAAGTGCACGTATAGTAGTAACATTCATCGGTGTCCGGTAGGTGGGAGGGGGAGAAGGGGATGGTTATATTCACACCTAATGGGTGCGGTGCGCACAGTCTGGGTGATGGACATGCTTGAAGCTCTGACTTGGGTGGGGCAAAGGCAATATGTGTAACCTAAACATTTGTACCCCCATAATATGCTGAAATAGAAAAAAATTAAAAAAAATTTAAAAAGGGTGATCAGGAACCTATCTTCAGGTATTAGCTAGAATAAATAGTAAATTCTTTTGGCAGTCTTGAGCTTTCTTAGCTAGGAAGTTTAAGGTCATTCTAGGGACATGGCCTTGAGCTGTTAGAAACCGTTAGTGTGTAGTTAAGTCTTTTAATGTTTGGGGAGGAGGATGGACGAAATCATTTGCATTGAAGAGTCTGCAGTTTTTATAGGCCCAGGTTGAGGCTTAGTCTGGAAGAGGGCTCAGAGGAGCCTAGCTAGAGTGTGGTCAAGGAGAAAAATTTTGTTAAAGCAGGAGAAAAAATGTCTCTCACATTGCACATTATTTTAATGTAAGACATTACAGGTCTCTGATTCGTGATGTATTAGTTTTGATGTGGAAAAATCCCATCTAAAATATTAAAATGTATTTTTAAACAAAAAAGAGTAGGGATATACAAAGAACCTAGCACAGTGCCCAGCATAAGTTTGCACAAGAATAAATATTTTATTTTGGAATAAATGAAAGAGGTTGAACATTAAGGCATTACTGTAAATTGCAATGTTAATTTCCCCATATGTAGGTTGATAATAAGATTGATGTTGAAGTTTGCTTATCGATCTTGTTCATCCTCAGAAAGAAGCTGTTACATCGACTGTTTTGATATTGTGGGAAAAGAAATCAAATCTTCAAAATGTGCCAGGACCTCATAGTTGCTATTTAAAATGTTTTGCTGCTTACCTTTTTTTTTCCTTTTGCTTTTTAATGAACAGCTTGTTTCTGAAGTAGACACACACAATTTGGCACAGTTCTCTGCAGTTCAGCACAATATGGAGGAATTGGCAGTCTCTGCTCTGAGGAAGCTGTTATTGTCTCAGCACCAAAACTTCATTAGTCAAATCCCTACAGAATGAGAACTTTACAAGGCAGGGATAAGACTAATGGCGTGATGAGGGCACTGATATGCTAATCTTTATACTTGAAGAGTGTTTACAGTAGAGAAAATATGGCTAACTAACTTATAATGCATATGCTTTTCTTCAGTGATTCATTAATAATAAAGGCTGGATTTCCCCCCCAATAATTGATTTTAGTAATAAAAAAGTAAAAAATCTTTTTATTATAGACATATACATAAAGTTAATTTAAAAATACGCACTTATATGCCTAGTGCTGACATTAAAATATAATAGTAGTTCACAAACATTAAATTTTTCGAATATTGCATCAATAATATTTGCTGATAGAATTAAGCTTTGTATGTTATAAAATTGTCAGTTAACTAGAATTTAACAAGGGACAAATATATCTGGATGTATATTTACCATATGCTATAATTTTTCCTACTGGATTTTCTTTTTTAATGTTTTGGTAAAGACAAGGTCTCACTGTGTTGCCCAGGCTGGTCTTGAACTCCTGGCCTCAAGCATCGTCCCTCCTCATTCTCCCACAGTGTGGGATGACAGGTGTGAGCCACTGTGCCAGACCAGATTTTTCCTTAATATTTCACAAATAAATAATATGTTTCCTATAGTTACAAAGTATAGGAACATAATAAATGTATTTTCCTGATGACTTTGTCATTATTATGAATTATACCTGAACTACCTTGTAAAATAGATATTAAGAAGTTAAGTGAAATATTTTACCATGTAGAATAAAAATCGCAATAGGCCAAAATCTTCTCTATACATAAACACTTAAAGCACACACATAATGCATAAACATACGTACACACAAGATGACATACAGTTGTGTGTTGATTAACTATGGAGACGTATTCTGAGAAATGCACCGTTAGGCAATTTTGTCGTTGTGTCAACTCATAGACTAAATTTACACAAACTTAGTATACCCTACTGCACACCTAGGTTATATGGTATAGCCTATTGTCCCGTGCTACAAACCTGTACAGAATGTTAATCTACTGACTACATTAGGCAATTGCAGCACAATGGCAAATATTTGTGTATATAATCATATCTAAACAAAAAAAGGGTACAGTAATAATATGGTATCAAAATCTTATGGAACCACCACTGTATATGTGGTCTGTTGTTGACTTAAATGTCATTATGTAGCACATGATTGTATTTAATTCCAGGCACTGTCTACATTTAAAATTTTAAATGGGTGTATTTAATAATAGGAAGAGTTGAAAGTTCTAACTGAATTCTGAATTCTAATACAGGTTATTAAAAGATGTGTCACGGAATCAATAATGTTAGTACATTTTTGTAAGGAGAATTACATTTTATATATAAAATTTTAAATATACGACTTGAGTCACAATATTGAAAATGAGAACAAGATACTTAATGTATTTTAAAATATTGTCCATAACAAACTATAGTAGAGTTATGCTAAGCTTATAGGGAGCATTCAGAAAATACATTATTTATTTGTATATATGATTATATACATATTTACATATATTTTTAGAGATGGGTCTTGATCTGTCACCCAGGCCAGAGTGCAGCATCATGATCATAGCTGTCTATAGCCTCGAACTCCTGGACTCAAATGATCCTTCAGCCTCAGCCTCCCTTCCAAGTAGCTAGGACTATAAGTATGCACCACCATGCTCAGCAATTTTTTTTTTTAGAAATAGGGTCTGGTTAAGTTGCCCTGATGGATTTCAAACTCCTGTCCTCAAAGGATTCTCCTGCCTCAGCTTCCCAAAATGGTGGGATTACAGGCATATGCCACCACACTTGGCCTGATTTTATATTTTGAATGGAATTCTGGAGTGTTCAAATTAGATGATGTATGAGAAAATATTTTAAAATTTCTAAGATAAATATATCTAACTTATTACATTGGGATTCAAAAATGGTATCATTCAGTTTATGTTTTTAACACTGGCAAGTGGTGAATGTATTACTACATACAAAAATTGTGTGAATTTTTTTATTTATATTCTTTTTTTAACAGACTTAGCTCTCTAAGATCATTCACAAATATAGAATACATATTCCTTATTTGAATAGTTCATTGTTTTTGTATTTAATATCAAATTTTTATATTAATATAATAAATGTTCCTATTTTCTCCTTAATTGTTTCACTAAAACTTTATTTTCCATAGAGTTGTACATCCAGAACCTAAAAATATGAGGATATATATCAGAAAAAACATTAGTTGTTTCTAACCTTAAATCATTAGAATGAAAACAAAATGTTTGTGGGGACATCAAGTTTTAACAAATGCATTCATAGTAATTTTACTTAAATATATGAAAACTGGGAATCTGATATCTACTAGAATAAACTTTCATAATTATTATGAGAATCATCCACTGTTAGGGATATTGCAAAACAAATAGGGGATATACTCTGAAATAATTAATTGCTTAGCTATAATTTCTCTGCACCTTCATGTTTCCTGGTTATCTAATTTGTGTTTACTGTATGAACTATTTTAGTTAAGTAACTGTCTTGAAATGTTATTCTATGTACAATTTAGAAATTGATTTTCATATAATAAATAGTTTTCCATTTGAATGACTCAGTAATATGGTCTTCCTCTGGTCTCTCCTGGGAACTGCACTGTTGAACATAAACTGGAGCTACCACTGGTGTTCTGCCCGTAGTCTTCACTCTTCCTGGGTGTTCACCTATTGGCAGCTTTCTGTGTAAGAACATTCTCTCGATGCAGAAGTATCTTCATTTGTCCCTCCAAATGCAGGGGTGAAGAGACTGCCAACCAGTGAATATCAACAATTCAGAAGCATGTTCTGTACATTTTAAAAGGATTTTCTTTTAGAAAAATTGAAAGCAATTTCCCACAGTGGTTACCCAATCATGGATATACCCTATATTCCGTCCCCGTCTGTACTGTAAACCACTTCTCTCCATAGTACTTCTTTGGATCATTTCCCCATTAAAATATCTACATCCAAATCCTTCTCTCACTTTTTTGCATTTTTGGGGAACCCAGCTAAAACAGATGTTACCAGAAGTGATTCCAGAAGGCAAATTTTCAAGACATGTTTCTAGAATGTGATTGCTTGCCTGCCAGTTGGTAGCAAAAATTACATAAAATCAATGTGACAGCTGTTGGTATTCTACAACTTCATAATTACGAAGATTCTTACCTGAAGTTAATTGGGGTTGGACATAGCTGAAGTGGAAGCATCGGCTTACGTGATGCCTCTAGGATTTGAAATATACAGGAGAATGGTAATTAAAAGAATCCTAAAATTGGCTTGGTTTTGGTTACTCTCAGAGAGGCATTGTGAAAGGGAAAGATAGTTTTAGGTCATTTCAATTATCAACTCAGACCTTGCTGTGAAAATCAGACCTTGCATACCACTATTTAAAAAAATACATCATCTTTTGCATCTGGAGACAGAATATGCTGAAATCATGGTCAATATATGACCGTGAGACTGGTAAAATCCGAAAAGAAAACAGTGAGAGTCTGGGACAAGGTATGGGGACTTTTGGTTGGATGTGCTTAAGAACTTTGACTCCACATATTCATATACATCCTTAGGCTGATTAAAGCGACCCTTTCCCTTTTTTTGAACAGAGTAGTCTCCCAATGTCTGGAAACCATGCAAAGGCCACACCTGAGTTGCCTGCCTTGTAAGTTGATGTTCATCCCCTTCAAATTTTGCCTGTCACCTGCTCGTATTGTTTCTAGACCAATGACTAAGATTGAAACTCAGCGTGGCCTAAATGAAGAAATGATACCTTTGCATTATATCAAATTTCCATATAAATATGGGTCTGTTTCTGTACATTAGGCTCTATTTCACTAATAGATTTATCTTCACTGGCACCAGTACTAAGACACTGTCTTAATTATGCTAGTTTGATTTTAAGAACTAATATATCATTGAGCAAATCCTCTCACCTTGTCCTTTTTCTTCAAAAATTTTTGGCTATATTTAATATTGTGTTCTTTCATTTATATTTGAAAATAAATCAAAACCCACCATGAAAACTATTTTGATTGCAATTTATTGCATATGGTTTTTAGTTTAATTTGAAAAGGATCGGCATCTTTACAATGCAGATGCTTCTTATCCATAAGTACGTTAAATTAACTTTATTTTGTATTACCTTAATATCAATTATTTTTTTCATAGTGATCTTGCAAATACCTTTAAAATGAAAATCTCTTGAATCCCAGTCTTCCCAAAGACATTACCTGGTGATAATTTGATGTTGTTTTACAGTTTGGGGGTTCCAGGAAGAAAGTTTCAATTTTAACCCAAAATCTTACATCAGTTCCATGATAAATAGATCATAAAGTATAATTGTTGTTATTGGTTTTGTTGTTGTTTCATTTTGGGATAAATTCCCAATTCTTTTCAAGAATCTTAGCAATTAAAATTAAAATAATTGCAGGGCAATACCAATAACACACTGATTTCAAGGTGGTCATTTCAAAATTTGTGGAAATTTGAATCACCTGTGTACTGGGAATACTGTACTGGGAGTTTCGCAACACTAAATGGTCATCAAGTCTTAGAGGAATTGTGGATTAGATTTCTTGTTTTGAATGGCTTTGCCATATGTAAAACTGAAATTAATCCACTCATAAAAGACACTCCCCTGAAAAAATAGTTCTTATGTATTTGAATTAGATAATCATACTTGAGAGTAATTTATATTCTGGTCACCATATTTTGGTAAATTAATGAACAACTGAAATCAGTTTTACTGATTTTACTTTTTCTTCCGTAGCTTTTTAATGCAACTTTGGGCAAGCTATCAAATCAATTTTCTTTTTCTTTTAAAATAGGGTAAGAGTTTTTATTCTTTTTCTCATAAAGGATATTTTGAGGTTGGATATAGCTATATAATCTAATAAAATTTGCTATTTGTGAACTGAATCACTCCCATGTTGCATGATCTTGTTGAATATTCTTATCACCCAGCATTTTGAATCAGTAGTATAATGATAATTTGTGTTGATAATGAAGCTCCCAAAATGCATTCTGAATCATCAAAGAAAGACTAGATTAGGTTCAGAATAGTTTTAGTTCCAAGTGACTCATCTGTCTCATTAATCTCCTAAATTAAGCCTCAAAGTCCTTCAGAGTAGCTCTTCAGAGAAACTCACACTGCATAGCATTCTTATTAAATAGTGTTAAAACAGGTTTCTCTCTCTCTCTCTTTTTTTGGTGGCAAAATATGCACATTAAGATAGGCCTGTACTTCTCATTATCCACTAAATATGCAACTTGGAGCAATTTACACAATCTTGATAAATACTTGCCTGTACCTGTAAGACTGATAGAATAATGGCTTGCTCAAAGTACTCTTTGACAATGCATACAATATGCTTAGCTCAGGGCTGGCAGGGCAGTAAGTACTTTTATTCTTTTAAATGTCATTATTTTATTAATACTGTTCAGCCATTATTATAATCAAGCTTCTATTATTTCAAATAACAAAAAGTGATTCCTTCTTTTCCATCATATCTGGTCCAAAGTTTTTCAACTTAACCATGCAACAGAGAAACAGGATAGTCATGGAACAAAAACACTCTTACAACTCTACAAAATTCTATTGTGTGATCATAACATCTTATTTCTCTCTCATTCACAATTTCTTCATCTGATACATGATATTTACATTTACTGCGAGTTTGAATTCATCTTTTTTTTCTTTTTTGTCTTATTTTTACTATTCTTTCTCTCTTTTTTCTGAGGCTCAGTTTCTTTATCTGAAACATGAAGTTAACTAACCTTTGAATGGTGAAGATTGAATTGTGAAGTATACTTTTGAAAATCAACTAGCACAGTGTCTGAGAAGTAAATGCCACACGATATTAGAAACTTCCTAAAGTCTCTGTAGTATGGTATGAACTTTTTAATTAAAACTTATTTCATATTACTTTATCAAAATTGAACTTGCTTCCTCTTGTTATTGTCATTTTCTTATTGTCATGTATCTATGTTAAATATTAATTATTATATACTAACTTTTTTCAACCTCTTTGCCTCAGCAAACCTTCATGACCTTTCAAGAACCACTCCAATTTGCCATTATCATGATCTTCTTTCTCTACTGCATTCCACATTGATATTTTCTTTAGCTGAAATATTGAACTCTCATTCATTCAGTGAACACTTACTTAACAACTCTTATTCTAGAAATTTATATCATAAAGACATGATACTTGCATGTGGAAGCACTCGTGTAGTAGAAAATAATAGACATGTTCATAAATGTTCACATGTAGTAGACATGTGCATAAACGGAATTGCAATATTTTGTAGGAAGTGTTATGGACTGAACATTGGTGTGCTCCCAAAATTCCTATATTGAAACCTTAATTCTGAATGTGATGGTATTTGACGACATGATATTTGAAAAATGATTAGATCCTTAGGGTGGACCCTTATAGTGTCCTAATAAGAAGATACACAAGAGTGCTTCCCTTCTTCCTTACTATGTCAGGATACAAAGAGAAGACATCACTTGCAAACTAGGAAGGGTGTCCTCACCATACAATGGATTTGCCAGTACGCTGATCATGGACTTCCCAGCCTTCAGAACTGTGAGAAATAAATGTTTGTTGTTTAAAATACCCAGTCTATGGCATTTGTGTTATAGCAGCCTGACCTGACTAAGACAGTATGGAAATTATCAATTATATCATGTTGTGTTATATTGTGATCTAAATTTTCTAATATATTACATTTGTTCTACTTAATTAGATTATATATTTATCAATGACAAGGAGTGTCTAATATTTATATTTTATAATTTATATCAATTATTCACAATGCTGAATACATTATAATGGCACAAAATAATATTATTTGGATAATTGAATAAATAGAATGCTTATTATCATTTTAACCTTTCCATTATTCAAAATATTTTAATTCTGATCTCTAATTTGAAAACAAGTTTGAGACATTTTAAAAATTAGAAATGCAAAAGCAATGTTATCTATAGGAGTTCATGTGAGAGAAATTTGTAATTGTACTAAGGAGCAGATAATTTTAAAATGTGAAAGGATAGATCAAGATTAAGAAATCAAGTAAAGAACAAAGTACTTCTAATTCCTATATTGATGGCAAAGTTGCAAAGGCTAGCTTTCCCTTAAACCAATCCAAGAGAAAATTTAGACTAGGGATACATACTTTTCAGAAATAAAACAGAAACAAACAGAAACTTCTGTGAAACTCTTGGGTAGACTCAATGCTGTCTTGACCCAATGACATGAATGAGGATAGAGGTGAAAGTGTCAGTAAAATGATAGGTTAAAAGGAATCATTTGACTTCACTTTATTCCTGTCTCCCACCTGGTACTTCATATAGAAATTTTATGCAACAGCTCAAGTTCTAGCAAAGGGGAGGGATAAAGCCAATGTTGCATAAAGGTCCATTTAAATGGGAGAAAAACTGACCAGTAATTGCCTGGTTAATACCACAAATGTGAATGGTGCACAATGATTCTGTGATTTTTGGGGCTCCTTTTCCTAAGAATCTGGCCACAGGGCTGGACTTTAGCCCATTACCAGGAAAAGATTACTAAGATGAGTAGTAAATCCTTTCAGGGAACCTTGTAATCATATGCCAAATAACCAGCCATCGAAGGAAGAGAAAAAATTCTAAAGAAATATGACAGATTGATCATCTTACACCAACTAAAGTAGAATTCTTAGAACAAATGGACAAAGATTTTACATATAAACATTTTAAATTTATATACTAAGATGAAATAAATTATTAATATAAAATAAAACAAAAAATTATAAAAATTAATTTTAAGTATTAAAAATATGAAAGAAAAGACCCACACTTATGTAATATTAATGAATTGTAGACATAGTAAAACCTAAGAGAAAATTCTTAAAGCTTGCAGAGCAAAAGAAAATTTTATTAATAACAGCTCACAGTTTATAAAGAAACAAGAAGTAGATTGACATTAGATGTCTCACGTTCAGTATTGGAAAGGAAATAATGGTTATAAGTTTTAAAGAAAAAGAATATTGTACTTAGATTTGTATCCAATCAAATTGTTATTCAAAGGTGAGGATATAATAAAAATATTCTCAGGACTCCATAATCCCAAAAAGTTTCTTATATGAAGACTCACAGTTAAATACTTAAGAAAGTTAGATATTCAACGAGAAGTGAAATCAATTCAGGAATATATTGCAATAGACATGGAAGGTAAAGTTTATGGTTTTCTAATAAAACAGTCATAATGAAGAAAATGAAGGAAGAGCAGGAGGAGAAGAAAGAAAAGGAAGAAGAAAAAGAGGAGACCATCCTCAAAGTAAAATGCTAAACAACACAACAGTGATGATGGATGGGTGATCAAAGCAGAAATCAAAGGGATATGTAAGCATGACAGAATATAAGTTTTCTTAGGGAAAAATATGACTATTAGATTTTTAAATATTAAGAAGCATAAGGAACCATTATAAGATTCAAAATGTGTTATATAACATATATAACACTTAAATAAACAAATCTAATATTGGAAGTCAGAAAGGAATAAAAAATACAGTAAATGGGAAATATGAAAAAAGGTGGCTGAAATCAATCTTACATTTTAGCAATAATCAAATAAATGGAAACTGCTTAAACTATCTCATCAAAGTTCGGACGTTTTCAAATTAAATTAAAAAAATGAGATTCAATCATATATTATTTTAAGGCAATACACGTAACAAAAAGTCATACAAATTTTGAAATATGAAAGAAGGGGAAAAGCATATTAGGCAAACATCAAATAAAAGTCAGCTCTATTCTACTTTTTACAAAGTAAAATTTAAGGCGAACATTGTAAAAAACAGAAGAAAAATATTATGTACGGGTAAAGAAATTTTTTTTTCTATAGAAACATTTGCTCATGATAAAACATATGCCTCTAATGATTCACTTGCGAAATATGTAAAGGCACAATTCAGAGAGCTGTAGTGAGAAATAGAAAAATCCACAAAGGCATTTAATAAACCTCTGTCAGAAATAAAAAAAAGTTGATTTGGAAAAACTAGGCAGAATCATTAAAAATTAAATAATTAAATAATAATTAAATAATAATAATATAATTAACTAAAATAATGCTGTGTGTAGTAATTGTGGTAATTACACATATGCATATAAGTACATATGCATGTATTAATATGCACATATTTATATATGTCATAAATAATACTAGTAATAAGTTTACACACTCCCTGTGGAATTCCACATCCAACAAAGAACACAATTTTCAACTGCACACAAAAAATGTACAAGAACATTTGATAAAAATATTTCAATAAATGTCAAAAGCCAATGTAGACTATATTCTTCTGGAATATAAGATCATACAGACAATACTCTCTCCCATGCAAAACATAACTTTAAAACCATCAATATGCTGATGGTTGCCACATTTATTTCTCTATCCTTATCCTTTTTCAATCCAGATTTATATAATCTATTGCTTCCTTGCCATCCTCACTTGAGTGACTAATAGACATCTCAAACATTGTAGGTTCAAAATTTAACTTCTGGTCTTTGCCTCAGCCCTGTTTCACTCACAACTTACTTCATATAGGATGATGGCAATTCAATTGTTTTCTTTCTAAAACTTGAGTTTTTGACTCATCTTTCTCCACACTTTTCACTTTAATTCAAAATCCTTTTGGTAACACTCTCCAGGAAACACATTTAGAGATAGAGATTATCTTCAGGAAAATTTGAGGGAAGTGTTTCTGGGAGAACAGCTATGGAGGAGGGAATATTTGGGAATCAGACTTATGCAAAGTGGGAGGTGAATTGGAAGGTATTTGCAATGTTGGCCCCAGCCAGTTTCATGAATGGCTTTGGAGCAGGGAATTGCCTTTCAGCGATCCCCTCCCCACACCACACCATAGATCAGATCAATCAATGAATATGCATTGCCCCTAGGAAAGGCAAATTAGCTTGGATTGAGTAGTCCCTGTGACCTATGGTCAATTCCTGTAGAGGGTATTCATGTGAGTTCTCAACAGTCAACAATCTTTGTGGGTGAGCTGGATCAGAGTAACACCATCAGCATCCACTACACTTGGCTTATTTCAACATCCTAACAGGTCTTGTTGCTTCTGTCTTTACCCCTGTAATGTCTATTCTTACATGACAACCAGAATAATATTTTTAAACCATAGATGAGATCATTTTACTCTTAAACTTAAGCTCTTCAGTTTGAAGTCAAAGTCTTTTCCACTAGAATAAAATAAAATTAAAAAAAAAATTCTGAGACATTACTTGTATTAAGTAATGTTTCTGCCATAAACAACAGAGAAAACTGGAACCAATGTAGAGGAATTAGGCTCTATGGGTCACAGCCTTCAAAATAACTGTGAAAGTAACTTACAGACAGTTCAATACATTGAAGATTTACTTTTACAGTGGTAAGTATAAATAGGAGCAGTTCCTATGAAGTCTATCTCCTCAACCAAAGGCAAGAGTAGAATTCTAAATGACAAAGCCACAGTAAGAAAAAGGAAAATTGATAGGTTAGTTGAACCAAATCCCTTCTTGCCATTTCAGGATTGGTTTGTTTTGGAGTTCTGTGCTAGTTCAACACTATATATACAGTTTGTGATTTCCTAGGAACCATGTTTACTCATTAAGTCCATTATGTGGAGTCCACATAATAGAGTTCAGTCACAGAGGGCTAAGGTCAGAAGTTTACTGTCAGGCTAATGTTAATCAATGTTCTCTGATGCAGTTGTTTCTGTCCTTTCATCTAGGTCTGCTTTCTATTTTGAAATTTCTCACAACTTTCAGGCTTAGGATAATGCAGTGGAAAATTTATATGAACATGCATATTGAGAATCCGTGAAAATTTCTTTTATCAGTGGTTTACAAGGTCTTACATGACCTGGAATGACCTTTATTCCTGATCTTCCTTCCTCAAGACAAGTTCTACTACAGCCACACTAGACACTTTGCCACTCTCAGTTCACATCAGGCATTGGTGTTTTTCACTGGCTGTTCCCACTTTCTGAGACATTCTTTCCCCAGGTATTACCTAACACCTCCTCTCCTTCAAATCTTGGCTCAAATCTCACCTCCTCATAAAGGCTTAGCCATGCATCCCTATTTATTACAACACTCTGTGCTCTTAATCTCCCTTAAACCCTCTTGATTTTTCTTTACTTTCTCTTAATAGCACATATAACCTTAAAGCATGCTAATCATCACCTCTGACCTTTCCTCTAATTTTAGATTAAAGCATTGATTCTGAAGAGCCTTTGAAGACGTGAAAAATACAGTCCAGATATGACCATGTGAAAGTGTAAGCTCTATGTGGGTGGTAGTTTTGTGTGCTTGAAAATATCCTCTATTGAAAATGAGAAGACCAGGGCTCAACTTTCTGCCCCACCATCCGTTGGCTACATGACTTCAGAAAATTCACTTCATTTGTTGGGATTTACATGGCTACGATTACTGACTATCTTCAATGCCCGTTTTAACTCAAATTCTGCAGCATAGATCATGAGATCGCGATTTTTATGCATGTGGTTTATTATAGAAATGCTCCCAGAGAAACCTGTAAGGGTAGATGAACATAACAAAGAAGAGGAAGAAACCAAGCAAGGGTGCAATTTCAGCCTCAGTCCAGCTTCAGCCTGACCATGTATACAGTGGAGCTCTAGAATACAAATTATAACTTAGAGTTTGTCCATCTAGGAGGCAAGATAACTGAGTTTCATATTTCCATAAAGTTAAATCTTTGTCTATTCTGCAATGCCACCCAGGAATGGGGTAGACATAAACTCCCAATCACTGCTATCCAAGCACAGTGAATCTAATAGCCAAGATTAGTTCTCTGAAATGCATGGTAGGCAGAGCTGTTGGAAACAAAGGACATGGACACCCTAGGAACAAATACTCAAAAATAGTAAAAGGTATGTGAGGACACCTATTTAGAGTAATGACAGCATCTACTACATACCTCTAAAAGTAATTGGTTTGATGAGTCAACAAGTTGCATTGCTTTAAAACCATAAAAATCCAGAGAGCAGTTTCAGGTCAGGGTCAGGGTCCTGAGCAACATTGATGCTGGCTTCTGAAATGGGAGAAAAGAAATCACACAGAAATGAAGTTGTGGTGGCACTGAAATTTGCCTGAAGTCAGAGCTGACCAATGCAATCTTCATTCTTCTGTGGTCTATACACAAATAAATACATATTTTATTAGTTCATTTCTGCTGCTTATAAAAGAATACATGAAACTGGGTAACTTATAAAGAGAAGGAAGTTATTTTTTTACGAAGGCTGAGAAGTCCAAGGTCGAGCTGTTATAACTGGTGAGGATGTTCTTACTGGTGGAGACCCTGTAGAGGTCTGAGGCAGCACAAGGCATTGCATGGTGAGGGGGCTGAGTGTGCTAACAAGCTAGTCAGTGCTCTCTTTCTCTTCTGATAAAGCCACCAGCTCCCCTCCCATGATAAACCATTAATCCATTAACCTGTTAACCCATTGATTCATTTACCCATTAATCCATTCGTGAGAGCAGAGCTCCCATGATCCAATCACCTCTTTAAGAAGGCCCCAACTTCAATACTGCCACAGTGGGGATTAACTTTCAACATGGATTTTGTAGAGGGCATTCAAACCATAGCATGTGTGTAGTTATCTTCCTTTATAAATCATAAATTTCAATTATCTTGTCTGTTATATTACCTTCAAGAACTCCATCCTTAACAGGGACTGAGCATTTGGAAATCCTAAAAAAATATTTATAAATTATAAATCCAGGCTGTTAGGAAAATTAATGTAATATGTCATAAATGCTGGAAAAGTAGAGATACCACAAGCAAGCCAGAAAAAAACCTTTTTATTTATTTACTTAAGTAGTCTACCAAAGTGTCCGATTTGTTCAGTGAATTGTGGCTAATGGAAGATGCAGTAAAGTCTTGAATTACTAACTCCAAGCTTCATTTCCTTCTGCTTCCACTACCTGCTGAATGGAAAGAATGGAAAAGAACATTGCAGTGGATATGGGCAAAGCAAAATGTGGAAAAATAATCCGAGGATGAGTAACTAAGAAAGAAAAATTAAAAAATCATCTGTACTTCTGTTTATACCAATTACATCAAAACCAAAATAAAGTGATATACTGAATATATGATTATTTTGGCTGTGGTACAGAGAACTAGTCTCAAAATCAATTAATTGATTAATTGAAAAATTTGATTGTAAAGTATCACAAGATGCCCTGTACTAGGAATCTAGGTATGTAATTTCAGAGATCTTTTAAATATAATGGCATTTTCTTTTGTAATTTTGTATTTTGCAACAAAAAGAATTTTAGTACAAAAAAATCAAATAAAATGGATAAAAATCTAGATGTTTTAAAATATACCATAATAATAATAAAATATAACCAGGAAAGAATACCTATTTTGAAATAAGCAGCTATCTGCAAAAGCTGCCAATAGAAAGAGACGATAAAAGTTCCAGATGATGGATGTGCTAACTACCTGAGATTGATTATTATACATTTCATACATGTTTAAAATATCATTCTGTATCCCATAAATGTGCACAATTGTCATATATCAATCAAACATAAAAGAAAAAAATCATTGATTAATGAAAAAAATAGTAAAGAATACAAAACAAATAGGGCTAAAATACTACTCACAAACTCTTAAGAAAAGGAAGCAGAATTGACCATATTTTAAAGATCCTAAATTTGAACCTCTGTGATTGTAATAATTTTATGCAATAGAGCAAAGTTGTTAGAAATCAATTCCTTATAAATTGAAGCAATAAAGTCCCTAAAGCAAACACTTGCCTTATTTCAACCCTTCATAATGACAGCAGATCAAGAAAACTATACAATGACAGAGATTTATTCAGAGTAGAAGTAAACAAAGATAAGAGCTATAGCAAACCTTTCTGAAAGCTTTGTCTAATCATCCCTTCAGAGCGGAATGGTTTTGGCTGAAAATGGCTTTGCAGCTTTTTGGAATGTTTACTATTCATCAGAAAAATGAGTGTTCCTATAAAATTTGGCCAAAGAATAAGCTAAAAATTATGCTAGTAACGACTACTCCACTGGCAAAATGTGAAATATAAACAGCTCCAAATTACTTACAATTGAATAAAAGGTAGAATGTATTGTTTTCTTTTGTTTTTCTTGTTTTTTTTTTTTTTTTTTTTTTTTTTGCTAATCTTAATTCTTATTTTCTTAGTTGCTTAGGTGTTGAAATATTTTGAGGGAAGGGAAATAAGAATGTAACATTTAAAATCTTTTATTAGGCCAGTCACAGTGGCTATTATCTGTAATCCTAGCACTTTGGAAGGCCAACGTGGGAGGATTTCTTGAGACCAGGAGTTCAAGACCCAGCCTAAGCAACATGTTAAGACCTCTGTTTCTACAAAAAAATAAAAAAATTAGCTGGGCATGGTGGCACATGCCTGTAGTCCCAGCTACTTGGGAGGCTGAGGCAGGGCGATCGCTTTGAGCCCTGGAGTTTGAGGGCAGTGAGCTCAGAGGTGCCCCTGTGTTGACACCACTGCACTCTAGCCTGGA
>CAUYRT010104269.1:0-53348 GCA_963574885.1 Lepilemur ruficaudatus | reverse complement strand
ACGCTACGGTGCTCAAATGGTGGTGGTGTCCACCAGGGATTCAGGGGTTGGAGGGGTAGACCCACATCTGAGGGACGCAGTGAGCATCATGGAGGGGAGGGACATGCTTGAAATGTAGTTGGGGATGGGAATTAGGGATCTCAATAGGGGGAAAGAAATGTTTTAAAACTGATTTGTGTGAATAGCTATACAACTTGGTAAAGTTACTAATAATCATTTAACTGTACACTTAAAATGAATTAATTGCATGGTATGTAAATTATACTTCAATACAGTTGTTTTTTTTTAAAAAAAATTAAAGCTCCATTCTACTAACTGCTATGGAGAATTCAGCAATTTCATTTTTTTGCTTTGGTTTTAGTTATGCTCAAAATTATCTAATAAAAGTATATTAGATAAACTCAAGTCGTGCAATCTTGACAAAATAAAATAGAAAGAGAACAGTGCACCATTTTCAATATTAAATTAGAAGCATAACTTCTTTTGAATTAGTAATTTTTATGCTATCCTAATTTTACTTTGAAAAAGTTTTTATTTCTATAGCAACAACTGCAAAGAAATGCACCACATTCACCTTCATCAGCTCCCAATGAAAAATTCTGTTCAGCCCATAAGAAGTTAGCAGTGTGGTATACAAAAATTTATAACTATAACCACAAGGATTTATTGATAAAAAGACACAGGCAGGACTCCTTATACGGTAAGCCAGTCCTCTGACATTTCCTAGCTTGGGAATGATAACATAATTAGTACACTCCAGAAATTTTATACCATTTGAGAAAAAAATACACGACAGTTTACAGAATGTGTACAGAGATATAAAATGTGAAAATTGCCAAAAGCAATAAAGATAAGAACAATTTAATTTTTACAATATTTTAGTCTGACATCATTTATATTATACCAATAAAACAAAGTTTTTCAAGAAGTTGGAATGCTATTCTAACAAAATGGATTTGTAAAACAGAATAAGTGATTCAGGCAATGGCTGATAACAGAAATGCTCTTCTAAGACACCACTGGTAATTTGCTAAGGAGAGGAGGCATAGATAGAAGGGATAAAGCAAAATGTCTACATTTTCACCAGCAGCTTGAAGAATCTAGCAAAACCCTGAAATTGCAATGATAGACCTTCCTTCTCCCAAGGCTCCACCCCCCTCACCTTCTTTTAGCTTGGCTTCCTCTACTTCTACTTCTATATATCTCTGCTTTTACCTGAGTTGGGCTCGCTCTTTATGAAAGAAGAAAGGAGTAGGTATATACCTGATTTGCCTGCAAACAATCTTGAAATCAATGCCCCTTATACATAGCAGAAGTTTTATTAAATCATATCTACACTAAAAAATTCTTCTGTATGAGATGAATATGCATATAAATACAAATATGCAATAAGCCTTTATTTCTACTTTCCTCCAGAGTGAGTACCCAGGCCCCTCCTCCTTTTCTCCTGTATCCTCAAGGCAGAAGCGTTAACCCGTCCTTACACTTGTGGCTTCTCTTTCAACCTCCACTGGTACGTCTAGACACATATTGTTTTCTGTTGCTTGCACCTTCAATTTCTCCCTGGTTATAGACTTCCTAGTTTCAGTTTGTAAATACAGTCAAATACAAAAAAGAAAAAGGAAAGAGAAAAAAGAAAAATCAACACCTTTCCTTGACCTCTTGAAATGTGGTCTTATGCCATCTCTCTTTACACCTCAGTGTCTGAAAATAATAGTCCACAGCTCCTGACTTTCTCAGTACCTGCTACCCTCTCAAGATCTGTGGAGCACCATGTCTGCTTCTCCACAGCATAGTTGCTCTTAGAAACCAGCCTCCTTAAGATCACCAGTAGCTTTTCCCCAGACCACATCCTCCCTGACGTCTCTGAAGAGTTTCCAATCGGTTGGCCGTCTCCTCCTTTTCAAAACTTTCCTCTTATTTCCCTACTTCTCTATACTTTTAACTTTCTAAGTCACCTCCACACCTACTCTTATATATGGGTTTAAGCAGATATCAAGGTTCTTCCCTCAGTTCTTTTCTTCCTAGAGTCTCTTCCTTGGCCATCGCACTCACTCTGATGACTTTGCTTATCACCCATAAACTAATGACTTCCTTCAGTGAACCCTGTCCTTTTGCCTATGGTCTCAACCCAGGTTTTAAGAAATTGGTGCACTTCCAATTGCAGGTCCTCTGGCAGCTCTAATGCTGTAGGCTTTCAAACTGACTCATCTCCTCCAAGAGAATGTTTTCCTCTAGTGTTTCCAACTTTGGTTACAGGCACTACCAACATTTCAGACTGTTATGTCACTACTCACTTTTGATATTTAAGTCCATGCCTGTCTCTCTACTCATTCACTCTCCTTGATGTCTGTTCCATCTGGCCATTTCTCTTATCTTTATAGGCATATCCTTTAATACTTCTGAATAGACTAAAAAATAGTTCTATCATCTGCTCCAAGATAAAAGATACTCTCTCTCTCTCCTTGAGAGGTTAATATCATCAAAGTTTTGTTCTGTTTTTTTTTTTTTTTTTTTCTGGAGACAGAGTCTCACTCTGTTGCCTGGGCTAGAGTGAGTGTCGTGGCATCAGCCTAGCTCATAGCAACCTCAAACTCCTGGGCTCAAGCGATCCTCTTGCCTCAGCCTCCCGAGTAGCTGGGACTACAGGTATGTGCCACCATGCCCGGCTAATTTTTTCTATATATTGTTGTTTAGCTATATAACTATATATTTAGCTATGTAAACAACTATATATAGTTGTTTAGCTAATTTCTTTCTATTTTTAGTAGAGACAGGGTCTCATTCTTGCTCAGGCTGGTCTCAAACTCCTGAGCTCAAAGGATCCACCTGCCTCGGCCTCCCAGAGTGCTAGGATTATAGGTGTGAGCCACCATGCCCAGCCTGTTCTGTTTTTTATTATGCCTTCTCTTTTGCTCAAAAGCCATCAAGGATTCTGCATTGGTAATGTTAAGAATTGTGTTTTATTCTACAAAAAATGATATCTGCACTCTGACATTTATAGCAGGACAGTTCACAATTGCAAAGATGTGGAAACAACACAAGTGCCTATCAATATATGAGTGGATTAACAAAATATGGTATATATATATACCATGGAGTACTACTCAGCCATAAAAAATGGTGATCTAATATCTTTTGTATTAACTTAGATGGAATTGGAGCCCATTTTTCTAAGTGAAGTATCACAAGAATGGAAAAACAGGCACCATATGTATTCACCATTAAATTGGTACTAATCCATCAACACTTATGTGCACATATGGAAGTATCATTCACTGGGGTTAGGGCAGGTGGAGGAGGAAGGGATGGGTAAATTCACACCTAATGGGTGTGGTGCGTGCTGTCTGGGGGATGGGCACGCTTGTAGCTTTGACTCAGGCAGTGCAAAGGCAATTTATGTGACCAAAGCATTTGTACCCCCCTATGTTCTGAAATAAAAAATAAAATAAAATAAATAAAATATTCCACCTCTGTACAGATTCAGTTGGTGCAGGCTTGGTTGATGCCCAGCTGCTGTGAGTATTGGCTGCTACTGGCTTCCATCTGTAACCTTCCAAGAGGATACCTTAGTCTATAGGAGCTTCCTTGCCTAGAAATAGCTGGGAAGTTACTACCCATCTCCCCACCCCATTGGGGCAAGCATAGCAGGTCTCAAGATAGGAGACATTCTGTGGTGTTCCACAGTGCCCTGTGGGATCGGGCTGAGACTAGATTTTTCCTGAAACCACATTTTTGCCTCATTCTTCTCTTCCTTTTTCTGTTTCCCCCACTTTCTTATAGGTTCCTTCTGTAAATCCCTTGTATAAGAATTCCATCTTAGGCTCTGCTTTTAGGGAAACCTGACCTAAGCCAACTTCCACAGTGCCTCCCACAAAGCAAGCATTCAAATGTTTCTTGAGCAAATAAATAGGCCCTCAGACCTCTAAAGAGAAGGTTATGTTCAAATGCAGTTGTCTCACTAAATATAGGTGTTTTTGTCTCACTCTCTATTAATCAGCTCCTGTTTTTTCCTTTCTGTGTATAGATTTTTATTTGATTTCATTTAGAAGATCTTAAAATACTTTTGAAGATAAACAAACTATAAACATGATTGAATAAATGCACAAAGCCATGGAAATGTTTCTGCAAAAGATTTGGATCACTGTATAAAACACAGGGGCAATGGAGCGTGAAGCAAAGCCTCCACTCTGGCAAAAAAAAATTGTAGATGTTTTCAATGGTATCTTGCTCGTCCCACTGCATTTTCTAGGGTTGATGTTCTTGAGGTGGCATTATTATTGAATAAAAATATATTATTATTACTGAATGTATACAAATTATTTGTGTTTATGTTATTAGATTTTATGTGCATTCAAGGTATTAAATATACTTTTAGATACTTTGTAGATACTCTTTTTTATGGTTGCACAGACACATTGTTAACTTCTCTTACTTAAACAGTATAAATAATCCTTTCTAATGTTCAAAGGGCACTTGTGTAGTGATTTTAGAACCCAAAATGATAAATAATAGTCACAGCATATGTTGTATACTGTGGTGAATCTAGAAAGCACATTAGTTAACACACATATGGACACACATATGTGCACATATATATGTATTTGTATTGAACATATTAAAAATGTCAAATGGATAGCAAATATACTTATAACTATTCATGAAAAAAGACTAAACAACACATAATAGAAAAAAAAGACCAAGTTTACTGGTTTTTAAGGAAAAGAAATAAAAGTAGTTTCTAAACTATTTCTGCAGAAGTCAAGAACTATTTTATATACTATAATGCCAAGAAATTTAAAAATAAAAGCACTGAATAATCTACTTACATCATATAAAAGAGAAATTTCTACCTTCTCTTAGAATTGTAGCATCATACTTATTTTGTAATAGCTACTCTTCCTTGGTAACTGAAATATAATATATTAAAAACACTGACGTGCTATGAAATTAAACTTGCTTTGAAAATTCTTGGCTATTACCTAAGGTAACTCAAGACACTATGGAGTTTTATAAAGTTGAGGTCTCGATAATTTATTGGAAACATTATTTGCTGGCTTTCAATGTCATTAATCCATAAAAATGGTTCAGGCTCCAAATGTTTTGCATTTCTAAAAACTTATATATTTATATTTCCAAACTGATTACTAACTTGTGATTAATTCTTGGTTTTGGCAGCCACCCACACATATATTCACTTTGTCCCAAATGGATAAATAACTCTCTACTTGACGTTTCCAATGGTAAATGTACCAAATAGCCACTAAGGTGTTGAGTGTGACGTTCTGAATAAAGACACTGGTGCAGTATTAGCCTATCGCTACTTTGGCAGAATATGCCTTCTCTGTTTCCATCCTCTTTAAGTGTTTCTGTGGCTAAATAGACAATATTTATAAGATGCCTTCGTAGAACACCTGTCACCAGAGTACATTCAAAGTGCTTCTGGCTTAATCCCATAATATTCCTGAGGGTTAAATTGTGGTAAAACAGATACATTTAGATTAGAATCTTGAGTAATTTGCCTGAAGACACAAATTAATCCAAATGCACAGCTAAAAAAAGAGCAGTTCTGACTCCCACCCCTGTTCCCCACTGACCAGGCAATGCTGGCTCTCAACTGTTGGTGCAGGATAAGCAGGGCGTGGGGACAGGATGTGTGCTCCTTGCAATGTGTGTAGAGACCACAAAAGGGTCAACTGTACAAATCTACATTTGTCCCTTATAATATGTGGCCTAATTAGAAAACTAAAGTGGTTTTCTAGTTAGTGTTTTGGTTAAATGTTCAACATGCACCAGTTTAAAGACATGCAAATGTAGGTTTTGGTGTGGGGCCACTACATAGACAGAAAATGTTTCTTATTACACAGAATAAAGAGATTAAATAGCCCTGCAGCTTTGGAGAATTGCCAATTTTTTTCTGGGCTCCAGTTTCCTTATTTGGTGGACTAGAACTGTTGTATCAACAACAGTTCGCCTTTAGTTACAAAATGTGACAATTTGATATTCCTGAAATGGATCCACTTCTCCCCTGCAGCCCCCCACTCCCCTCCGCCTGTCTCTCTGAAGCTCCCAGCCGCTCTGGGCCTCAGGCACTGGGAGTCTCCAGTCTGAAGGAGTCCCTGTGAGATCGTGTGCCTCTTCCATGCAGAGAACAACTCTTGGGTCTATTCACATAAATAGACCATAAATAAGCCACATAAATAAGCCATTCAGAGTCAGCATCCTATTTGAAATATATGAAACATTTCCTCTTTACTAATCCAAGTAACAGAGATAACTTATAAAGCTATTTTGTTACAATACAAATAGTGTCATTTGACCATTTAAATAAATGTAAGAACCTCAGCTCATTGTGGCTTTTCTATGTAAGTATTAGTGGAACAAAATCATTGGTTACAATCTTTTTTTGTTCTTATTGACAGTCTTTTCCAGGATGTTTTGTCTCTTCTGCTTCAAGTGCACTGCAGAGACCACCAGTTAGAGTGACATTTACAACAATGAATCACAGGCACACTGTCATTAACTAGCCATGATAGTTAACTTTATCTGAAGATGGCCGGTGCTCACAAAGTCTGCTACATCTTGTACTATGTCTCTTCGATTTTAATTAGCCTGAGCTAGAGGTTGTTTCCCAATATCTTGTTCCTTGATTTATCTTTCCCCCAGTCACAGAGTATGTGCAAAACTAAAGGATTCTAATCCTTGCTACACAACTACATCCTTAAGGACATTTGTTCGACATTAACGTATATTAGCCTTTCCTCCTTCTTCCTGTTACTCCATTGCTTCAGCGACTGTATTTGATCTAACTTTGGGAGATGCCAAGCACCCAAAATCTGCTATGGAGCTCTACAAACAGAAACGCAGGGATAAATGAGGATTTGGTAATTTTTATCCACTGAGTCTTATATTTGCTTTTGTAAGTTCAAGCAAGGTGTTGTGGAAAGTTCCACAGCTCTTGCTCAGGACCTGAACAGTTATCCATCTAGAAATGTCAGATAGAATTAAGGATGGTATCTCTTGTAAACTCTCAAGATAATCGTCATGGAAACATCCTGAAGAAATTTCATAGGAAATAAATTAAAAAAGATGTCATCTATATCCCAGGAAGTTTATAACATGCACAAGCATGAACCACTAGTTGTAGAATCCAGAACATTTAAGATGTTATTTATAATGTGTATATTTACATATATATGGATCTAAGCAAAAAGGATGCTTTTTCTTTTATATTTTTGTTCTACCTAGGACCACAGTGAAAACTATAATTTAAAAAAATTTTTTTTTGACTTTTTCTTGTTAGGTAATACAAATTCTTGGTAGCAGGCACCAGTCACGGTTCTGGTGAGTGAGCAGAATAATGGAGTCACTCACTGTGCATTTTAAAGGTCAATGTCAGTTTTGACATCTACAGACAAGAAGAAAATCTTGTATCTCCCTCTCATTTTAATGTGAAACTAACCAAATTACTTTCTAAAAATTCATGATTTTTCATGATTTTCTCTATAAGACTCCTCAAAAATTCAAGCCCGTGCAAGAATGGGCAACTGCAGACAATTGTTAGTGGTTTCTACCAGGCCCTGAACTTGCATCACTGGAATTACGAGATCATTTTACAGCTGTGAAGTCAGTAGTTTGGAAAAAGGCATTCTAAAGTAGGAAGAGTGTTTTTTATTTTCCAGTTATTTTTTAGCTGTACTGTGAGGCAGGGTTGCATTACTGGCTTGCTGTGTTCTATAAAGATTTCACAGAGCATGGCGAGACTACAGGGGCATAATTTCACTTGAAAAATATCCCAACCTCCAAAAAACAAATCAGCTTAAGGAAAATTTTACTTCAATAAGTCTTTTAGTATGTGTTGATTTCACAGAAGCAATGATCTTGATGTCCTTTTTCCTAATGGGATTGATAAAACTCAGTAATTATTAATAATTATATTAATTATGCATAATTTATGCTACTTGTGCTGTCTTAGGCAAAGCACATAAAGCAGGTCAAAAACAAACAAATCAAAAGAAAAATGAAGTGTTTTCCCATGAAAGTCCTGGTAAATTGATACATGATCAGCACCATTTCTTCATAAAACAAATCTTGAGGCCTTAGTTACTCCACAGTGATGACACCAATCTTCATCTCTGTTTCTTTAGGAAAAGGGAATAATCTAGTCCACCTTTGCAGACTTGTTACAATGTACTTAATTGTATTATCAACCTGGATAAACACTGAAGATTCTGGGGCACGAGAACATGGGCATGAACATCCAGATAAAGTAATAATTCAGATAAAAAGTAAATAAAATGAGTTCAGTGGAGTAGTAGTGAAAACAGGTTTTTTTTTGCCTTAAATAATTGTTTTCTTGATCAATTAGACATTCTCTTTAATCAAGCCCTAATACTGTAAAGCTGTATACTTGTCTTCCCTTCAGAAACATCTTCACACCACTAGGCTGGGGATGAGAATAATGAGGATAGCTAATGCCTACCTGGCACACTCCTCATCACAGCCATGTGGGCAGGTATTATTAAACTCTCCATTTTCTAAAGGAGGAAACTGAGATTCAGAGAGGCTGAGGAACTTGCTCAACCTCACACAGTCAATAAGTGGTAAAACTGGGATTTAAATTCAGGTAGTTCTGGCCCCAGAGCCTGCGCTACAACCTCCAAGTAAACCCCAAGTTGCTCGTACTGCAAGAAGCAAGCGAACACGCTGCCTGCCCTGCCCTCCCATACTTTTGCAGTCACCCATCTCGTTGAGGAAATATGAACCAGTTCCTCTGCTATCAAGCCTGGGCTGGTGCAGAGGGACACATTCTGACAGAGGTGGGGACTAAGTAGGCTCCTGTTCTCTGTGCTGTTCAGAATGCAAGGAATCCTGACCCTAGAGACAGCTTCAAAGCCAGCTTGAAGCAAGCTCTTCAGAGAGTAAAATCTGCTCAAAAAATGTTGGAAGGAGGCAATCAAGGGGATGATTGCCTGGAGTGGGGAAAAAAGGACAGGTACAGGCAGAGAGGATAAACCTGAGAGCAAGATGGAACAGGAGAGAGGAGTAAATTGTAGGGAATTTAAAACAGAAAATTCCCACTCAGGACCAAAACTAGGATCCAGCAACACAATTTAAGAGTGAGGTATCATCTTGGTCCAAACCTCCATTATAGCTGATTCACCAATAATTTTTTTTTAAGAGACCTACAGTGATTTCTTTTGAAAAGACCAGGGTAGTTTCATACTAACCTTGACATGAATTTAATGTGACTACAAAAACAAAAAAAATCCAAGGTTACATTAAAACAATTACATTTTTCTTATATTTTGGGAGATTCTGTTAGGAATGTTAAGAAATTCTATAAGGAATTTACATCTTAGAGAAAATTTTTATAATGCCAGTTCTTTTGCCATGTTTCCTGTTAACATCTGTGAACATGCTCAGCAACCTGAAATGTTTCCCTTCTCACTAAGAGACTCCTCTGGGCTTCCACCCAGTTCCTGTCCATATCCCTCCCCCAGATTTCCCATTGCTGGCCTCGCCTCTTCACAATTCACTCCCTAATTTCTTTACACCTCTTCCTGTGATTTTTGTTTCCACTGCCCTCCCCATTCATTACTCAACTAAAACTTTTCTCTCAAGTGGCATTAATTCCAGCCACTTCTCTTCTCCGACATCTCTTCACTGACTTTGTTCCAAATTTTAATCCTGCTGAACCCTCCATGAATCTTGAACCTCTCTTCGGTTGACTTCTTGGGCCTGCAGGGCCCTGGTTCCCCACCATGGGCTGAACGCGCTCTTGGCCTTTAGGTAGTGACCTCGCATACTGTTCTCCCTCACTGGTCCCTGATACATTCTCATCTGCAGCTTAGGGTCCACACTGAACTTTTGTTGAATTCTGAAAATGGTGTTAATCCATAAAGGATGTGAGACTAAAAAATGTGCCAGCCAAATGTTTTACTTGCAGGGTTTCAAAAAGATAATAATGTGAAAAAAGATCAATGGCATATAAAAGATTCAAAGAAGAAAATCAGGAAGTTCAGCAACAAACAAACAAAACATAAAAACAAAAAAAACCCCAAAGCCGACAAATCTCAGATATGTGTTGTTACAGAACATTGTTAAAGTTAAGAAAAGCTTTTAAGTACAAGAAGCACATCATTTCTACATTTTATTAAATGAATACTTTATAAGATTAAAAGACAATAAGAATAATAAGATCAACTACTAAAAATTTTGAACAGAAATCTGGCATGGTGCTTGCAAAAAATAGTGTTATTGTGCTTATATTAATAGAAAACTTTACACAAAGGATTAAAGAGAAAAACAAAAGGAATTCATCAGTCAGAATCCTTATGTCAATAAAAATAATAATAGTAATATTAGCATGTTTCTATAATGTTTGCTATTTTTCAAAGCATGTTTAAATGTGACATCCATGATTAAAACTGATCATAATTGTGAGATATTGGTAGAGTAGTAGCTGCCATCTATTTAATCATTGAGGAAAACCAACAAGTTAGTGATTTATCTAAAATTAAATGTTCTGCTTTTACTAAAGATATTATGCCTAGAAGTAAAGTGCATAAAGCTTGCCACATATTTTATATGCCAATGCAATGACTTCAATAACCTTAATGATAGTCAATTCCTTCCTGGTCAAACATCCATAATCAAAAACAGAAGACTTTGTTAACAAGGGGTCAATAAAAAAAGAATTTTAAATTCATAAAATTTTCTAAATATTGTTTCCCACTGCAAACATCAGTTAAATGGGAAAATTATTGGTCTTAGTATTCAGAACATGCATATGTACATATACACACACATATATACACACACACATAAACGCACAAATGTATTTATATGTCTAAGGGAGCTAAGTGCTACTTAACTCTTGAGCTGAGAAGAAACGTTGGCACTCAGATGGACTTAAATGTAAATGAGTAAGAATGCTCATTTCTTAAATTCATTTGATTCCCACTCAAGTAGCTTATAAAGTAGAACAAATCACCGAGTTGGAAATAATCATTTGTAGATGTGGATAATGTCAATAATACCTGCTCTAGCTACTTCCTTCGATAAATAGGGCATTTGTGAAAGAGCAGTAGCAATAATAACCAACTAGGCCTAAAAAGGTCTATACATTCTTTAGTTTCTAATACTACGTTACTCTTAATAGAAGATAAAATAAAAGTAATATAAAATTATCTGGACTATACACATTTATAAATGGAGTAAATTTGCATAAAATAGTGGTTCAATTTTACAATTTGAATAATTTCCTCCATAATTATAATGAAAAATACATAACTTTAATTTATTCTTTAACACACTTTCTTCTGAAATGCATGCTTGATAGGGTACAATTTTAATTTAAAGCATTATTATTTTTAAAAAGCCTCATTTGAATATTTTTTCATTTCAGCTAGTATCTGACAAGTCTCTCATAATTATCTTACAACCAAATCAAGAAATGTGGGTGGAGAGGTGATAGGGTTCAGATGCATTTGCGCAAGGTTTGATTATCATGCCACAAGAACATCAACAGTGGAAGAGATGGCAGCCTGGGCTGGTGTTACACAGAGTTGTCAGGCCCTGTTCTGTTAGGATTTATTTATGATTTGAATGAAGACAGAAGGTAGGCTTATAAATTTCAGGGTGACATAAAGCTGAGGGCTATTTCACTGGAAAACAGAATTCAAATTTTTGAAACAAACCCAAAACCCAAACCATAGAAAGGTATAAATCCAGAAGACGAAATTTAACGACACGGATCAATTCCTATTCTGTGATTCAAAAAGGCAATTGCACAACAGCAGGGGTAAAGATCTAACTTATCAGATGTTTTCATTAAAATAAAAGGGGAAGAGCATTTAATTGACCACATGTCAGTATAAGTCAAAGCGTGGTATCAGACAAGGAAGTATTGGCGCAATCTTAGGCTGTAATAGAAGCACATTGTCTATGGTACAGGACATACTTGCCACATTTAATCTGCCCTAAATAAAACCACGTGTGTCCGGTCCCATTCCTGACACCTCTGGAAGATGGTCGAGTGTTTTCTGGGAAAGACTATCAGCATGTTGGAGGGTAAGGAATCCATATGATAAGAGAACAAGTTAAGAGAATTGAGATTTTTATTAACCCAAAAAAAAAAAATAAACCTTGGTAAAATGTACAATTGGTCTTCAAATATTTGAAGAACTCTCACGTAGTTGAGAAAACAGATCTATTTGCCAGAGGGCAGAACTGGGAATAATATGTGAGAGTGACTAAAAAGCAGATTTGGGGTTAATATACTGGAACAATAAAAGAGACCATGGAATCTAGAGTGAGAAGCCCAAGTTTAGGCAAGTCACCTCAATTCTCTAAGTCACGGAATCCTCATCAGTAGAGAACAGAAGCTGATAGCACCTGCTCTATTTAGCACAAAGATTTGCCATCAGTAATCACATGAGAAAGCACAGATAAAAATTTTCTTAGACTTTAAAGTGATTTGAAATGGTAAGAATAATAGTAAGCCACAAGAATGGGGTGCCCAGTGCTTAAGTGAAGCTGACCAGTTATCACAACACTGCAGGGGCCTCCTTTCATTGGGATGATGAGCCTGACTTGGACCAGAGATCGAAGGTTGTTGCTTATACTCCCAATTGCAATGACAATTTGTTCACTTACTATTTTCTCTCAGTTAAAGACAATAAATGGTAATAAAAGGAGAGTTACAAACAGTCACTAATGTCAATCATATACTTTGGATAAAGATACAGTTAATATCCACAGTCTTCACAGAATTCATGAACAGGCTGGACCTCCACAAAGATACTCAACAACTTAACGCGAAAACGAAAAATAAGACCAAAGTGCTCTAGATGAAATTAGGGCTAATTCATTTTACCCAAACAGTACCTCTACACTTGTGCTGCCAATCTTGAAAATATATAGAATTTTCTGAATTGTGGAACCTCTGTTAAAAATCTCACATCTCAAATTTCAGCCTTTGGATAGCTGATACTCTCCTCAGCCCATTTGCTTGCTGTATTTTGGTTTTATTTTCATTAGTATTCAGAAATAAGTCACCCCTGAGTTAGTAATGCCTACCAGTTGTTCCAACTTTACTTACCCTCTGACCCTCTTTTCCAGGTGGACCTTGGGGGCCTTGTATCCCCAGGGAACCCTGAGAGGAAAAGGAGACACATGTTAACAGATCGTTTTCAAGTGCACCTGCCTCACAAAGAATGTTGTGAAAATTAATACTTCTTTCATCGACTAAAGCAGAACTTTAAAGTGATTTGAGCTCTTCCAAGGTTAAGCTATGTAATATATTAATAATGATGAATTACCCTACTTTGACTGATTTATCTTTGTAGCAAACTCTAGGAAACAAAAAAAAGGCATTTCCAAACCAGGTGTAAGACCAAATGTTCCCTCCCAGTGAAGAATCCCATATGATTCACGCTTCACCAAACTACCATAAATAAATGGAAACAATATTTGCAAGTAATAAAAAAAAAACCTCTTTACACATTTAAACTCTATAAATAAAACTATATTTTTGGTTGAGAATAAGTTTGTAAGCATCTTTTAAGGAAATATATGATTATGGTGTTGACTTCAAACATATGTCTATAACATTTAACTTTTAGTATAGACATTATTTACTGCTTTCTCATAATATTGTCAAGTGGCAGGGAAAATAATAATTTTTTCAGATCATGAAAAAGTCCCAGAAACTCCCAGGTGTTAATCTGGAAGTCGAGTCTCCTGATTCTTACAGATATTAACTATTATAGAGGAATTTCTACTCAACATGAAATTCAAAATGATGATATTGTTATTTTTTTTCAAATTTTCAGCAGTTATTACTACTTTTTCTTAGTCTTTTCTACTGCTTCCTCCTTCCCTATTCAACCACTAAAAGTGTGGGATTTTAGGCTTATTTTCTTCTCAGTCTACATTCTCTCACCATGGTCTCACATACTTGTGGGCTTCAGTTTCTCTAGGCCAATGATTCCAAGATTTATAACCCCTGTTTATTTTTGAGCTGCATTCAGATCCATACATCCAACTGCCCGCTGGACACACCTCCAGTCAGCTACTTCACAGGCATCCAGAGTTTAGCAGCTCGAACACTGATCTCAGGACCCTCCCTCCAAACCTGGGTCCTCTGCCATCTTCCCCAATTCAATAAATCCACACCACACCTTCTAAGTGCTTATGCCAGAAATCTATAACTCATTCTCCATACTTCACTCTCTCAAACTTCTCTCTCACATCCAGTCATCAAATCTGGTTAACTTTATCCCAAATGTGTTTGGACTCATCTCTTTCTCTCCATTCCTACTGCTCCGTTATCACTTCTTGCTCATCTGTAAGAGCTTTTGAGTGGACGCTGCACATTTCTCCTTCCATTCGCCACATCACAGCCACACCGAGTTTAAGAAAACCCAGCTTGACCTTCCCTGACTGGCCACATGGGGAGAAAGACGCCTTGCTTCAGTATTATAGTGCCTTGTGCTCTTTCTTTAAAGCAATCACCACAAATTCACGTAAATGATTATTTGTGTAATGATTTGTTTCTCTCACCAGGCTCTAAGCTATAATAGATAGAATCTGTGTCTTGATCACAATGGTGATGTGCCTGTTAATGGCTGAAAGACAACAATTCGCAGTGGGGAACCAATCCACTCCAATAAAAGTTTTGGATGAAGGCAGTAAATTTCAAAAAGTTTTCCAAATATTAACGATTAATCTGTCATCTATGAAATGCCTTAAATGATTTGGAATAAATGAAAAATCTAATAATATAAATTCAAATAAATAGGAATTCACCTTCCTTCTTAAAGAAATTCTTTTGTTATCTAATTTAAAAATAATTAGGATTCATTTTTATAATATGACCTTTAAAATAAAAACTGATGTTTACCTTTTAACTAAAACACTAGCAGTGCTCATGATGACCAATATTTACTATGCATGTATTCGTTTTAAAATTTTCTCATAGAAATTAAATTTTCCTAATCATACATGCATAATTTCATCATCTAACTTTATTTTGAATAGAAGAAAGTGATACACATATTTCAAATTTTCATTCAGATAGCTTTCATTTGATTAAACTTGTCAGAATTAAGTGTAAATTATGGTAACTAATTTTCAAAAAGTGTTAATACAAAAATTATGCATGTGTCACCACTTCTTAGTGTTCCCACAAATCTTTCTGACTCCTTCTCCACAAGATGAATAAAATGTATATATTTATCACTTTAATTTCTTTTATCTACTTTGGGAACAATTTAATGCTGTATTGTTATATTGAGCCTACGTTTTATTGATTTAGGTAGGAATAAAAACCAGGGAATGAAAAGTAGTCATTTTTGTTTGTAGTTAAAAAAAGCACACCTGCCATATGATATATAACCAATGAGAGTTGGCTAATTAGGCCAACTTTAGGATGGTAAATTCCTAATGTTTATAAGAAAAACAAATGTTGAAATCCACATATAGCAAGTATTAATTACAATATAATTACAGAATTGTGTCATTTTTTTAAAGACTGACACAATTTTGGCTCTAGATGAAACTCTTTTCTCTTACCCTTAAGAAAACTATTATCATTTCATGAATAGTCAAACTAATATATAACATTTTTGATATTCATCCAAATGCTGACAACTCATTCAGTGTTTTTAAACACAAGTAACTAAAACATACACACATAAAAGGTTCATCAAGGGAGTACACTTAATTCTGAGGCACATAAAATAAAAAATCTACACGTTTTACTATTTGGAGAAATTGTACAGCAAAAGTCTACCTAATACAAAAATATTATATTTGATTTGGAATGCATTTAACAAATTCAAAAAATACTTATGAGATGCTTTCATGTGTGAGGTCCAAGTAGTAAGATACGGTACAAGCTCATATATAAACCCACTGTTTCCTAGATGTTCATGATTCTGAATCCACCTCCTTTCAGTTTTGTTAAATCTAGGACCCAACCAGGAGTCTGACCAAAAATCAGGAAATACTTTTTTAATCTGTAATGGATCATTTACTGTATGAATTATCCATGACCAATTTGTAATCCTAGTCAGGTTTCCCTGAAGTTCAGAACATTTTTGAGCTGTATTCATTGAACATTAGTTGACATTTACAAAGAAAAAATAATTTTAATATTGTCATTAGCAAAACATAGATCAATCAACTGTAGAAAAATAATGTATTTTTCCAAACTAAGAAATTAAAATTTGGGGTGATTCATTATTTACAATTATCCAGGTCACTATTCCTCCCATTTAGTAAAGTCAAACAATGGATTTATTTATCACTTACTATGAAAATTACAGACATACATAAGCTCCAGTTTACCTAAATCAAACTTGGATAGAGCTCAGCATTTGTCTCAGAACCCCTTCCACAATTTTGTCTTATTCTGGCTTTGTGAAGGTCGTTAGGCATGTACTTTACTTATCCTCCTGGTTGACTATCAGTTCCAGAAGGATAGAGACTCAATTTTTCCTGTCATCTACCACCCTTATATAAAGAACTCAATAAACATTTGGTATATTGGATTATAAAGAAGAAAACACCAGGATAGAACAATACTGAGTGTTGGTGTTGGGGAAAAGGCTTCTGATCTTCATATAATCATTTTTATTTTAAAAACTTGGACTTAAATACCACAATGCAGAACTTTCAATCTTGTCTGTCTTCCTCAGTCTGAAGTGATCATCCCATTCTCTGATGTCTGAGAGTAAAATTTGTAGTTCATTTAAGAATTAATCTTTTACCCCTTGTAATATCATCTTTATTATGGAACTTACTCAAGTCTGACTACTACCTGACATTTTGCAGATTTATATGATTTTTATAGTTAGAGAATCTTATTCTTATCTTTACACACATGGCACATTTGCATAATCTGTGCATTTTTTCTTCTTTGTTTTAATTTACCAAAGAATAATGCCCATTCATTTTTTTCTACTTTTTTCATTTACTTAGTCTAATATAAAAATAATTGTAAATTGGGTTTCTAAAATTTTATAAACATGGATTTATCACTTTTCTGAAACATGCTTGAGATTGTATTTAAAAGTATTTTCATGATGTAAATGTATGTGTCTCTATAGGCATTCATCTTATTTTTTAACAGAATTCTGTACATTAAAAATGTTGACAAAAAAATTCAACTCATAAGGTTGTTACCTCTTTTGGCTAAGATAAAAATATGCAAAAGATAGACCAACCCAGCTAAACCGTTTTAAGTTCCAGTGAATAGCTATTACAATGTGTTATATTCCACATAGCTCTCTCTGGACAATCTGCTGATTATTTTAAAACAAGCTAAAGCTTATCATCATGGAAGACCATGTAAATATTTAACTGAGAAATTACTTAGAATTAACTGGTTCAGAACAAAATTCTGAAGTGTTTAACAAATATAGCAGATGTTTAGTTGAGTTAATAAGGTAGATTAATCCCGTTTGAACACATTTTCATTTGTGAAAGAGGCAAGATACATTCATTACTTCTCAATCAAGGAAAGGAGCTGAAGCAGAAATGGAAAGTTTCATTCTAAAGTATTATTTGCACTCCCTTGCCAGGAATGTTGCAGTACATATGATACCTAATACCCACTTCAACAAAAATGTAATGCAAGTGTATTTTAAGTGTTATGATTATTGCTTTAGAATATGCTTCATAGACTTGAAACATAAGATTAAGCAGAATCTGCATACATTCTTAAAATACTAGGGGATTTTCTGTATTTCAAATAGAATGTATAAAATTAAAATGGAAAAACAGAGTTTGTCTTTACAGAAAATTTTGTGCCTTTAATATGAGAACACTGGGAACAAATTTTGTAAGGTGGGGACATCTGAATGAAATTTTATTTTACATATGTACTTGTCTCTCTTGAAAATGAATTATTCTATGATAGGAAATAAGTTTTATAAAGGTTAAAAAAAGCAAATAAGTAAAAACATAATAGACATACAGTCCAGTCATGGGAAATAATTTTTATATTAATTCTAAGAAGTAGAATTTAAGAATATTTATGTTAATAATATATTAAAGGAATGATTAGTTTTATGTTATTTCAACAAATTATTGTGACACAAGAAAAAAATTTTCCTAAGGGTGTGTAAGTATTCAGAAAAAGGAATTCTATGTTTATATAAAAAGCCTATCATTTTATCATAATCAGTTTTCAGTGCATACTAGGAAATAGATGTTTGAAATAAAGAATAATAGAGTCTCTCCCACACACTAAGAAAAGCCCTTACTGGGTATTGTGGCTCATACCTGTAATCCCAACACTTTGGGAGGCTGAGGCAGGAGGATTACTTAAGCCCAGAAATTTGAGGTTACAGTGAGCTATGATCATGCCACTGCACTCCAGCCTGGGGAATAGAGACCCTGTCTCTAAAAAAAAAAAAAAAAGGAAAAAAAAGAAAGAAAAATATAAAAACCCCAACGGAGCTTTACATAACACTGATAAGGAAAGATTAGGAAGAGCTGTCACTAGAAAGAAAATCCTATGAAATATTAATGTGGACAGGAACAATTCCATCATTATCAGTTGTAGTAAACAAGTTCCCTAATTAGATGGGCAATTTTATCCTACCTACAACAATACCAAAACTAGAAGTCACATATTGTGCTTTCAAAGTTAACAATTTCATTTGAAGCCCTGAAAGCATTTCAGACACAGGACATAATGAATTATGATTGTACCATGTGGTTGTAGGGGCATACTTTAATAATAATCTTTTCCTATGTTATCTAAATTCAGAAAACATATATGTTTTTGTTAATAGATTCTTAAATAGCTTGTTATCAGCCACTATTGATTCACTTAATAAAACTAGAAATGTTATAAATTAAGTGATAGAATATGTAGTCTGAATCTAGAATGGTGTTGAAACATTTGTACTGCCCACAAACTTTCTTCTGACGATGATTTTTGCTCCTATTGTGAGGCTTTCTGTTTTGCAAGTTGTATATATGCTCAGTTTCTTTCCACTCTGCATATCATCAAGTACTGTGCCTTGCATTTAGTGGGTGTTGGGTGGATGAATGACAGCTAAGATTCCGAGTCTTTACACTTGTCTTGGTACTTCTGCAGTGGTGAGAATCATAATTGCCATAGCTACAGAAAATCCAATTTAGATAATTACATTCTTCATCCACAGATCCTACTTGATACCAAAATAATCCAAGTTATTTTTACTTCTTATGTGGTACTATTGCAAAATAAATTCTATACTTATATTTGGATGAGTTTGCCCTTCATTAAAAGAAGAAATATAACCTGTGTTCTTTAATTTATCTTACATCGATGAGGATTATGTACTTACTTTCTGAAAAACAACGTCAACTGAAGATATTAAAGTATCTATGCAAACCATTAATTAGTACAAAATAGAATCAATCAAGTTATTTAAAAATGCTTATATTGTTTTAAGTGATGTAGTTTCATATTTGGTAATTATTCTTTGTTTACTTTCATTTATTTATAGTGAATGCTTTCATATTTTGGTCATTTCATATTTTTAATTATTCTTAACTAAGAAAAACTTTGTGTAGATTTCTTTTATTTTGGCTGTAACTTAATAAATGAAATGGTTTGATTTCAGTTACCTCAAGGCTCTGTTGACAAGTAAAAAATTTGCAGGCTATGGTCTGTCAAATTTATTTGCATTATCTGTCCTAATGACTTATGTGAGCAAGCATATGACTGATTTAGTTTTAATGATTAGCCTGATCATGATAAGTCTGTAATTTTGGATTGGCTTTGCCAAAGATCAGTGGCCACATAGAGACATGGTTCTGCTACAGATAGGAGAAATGACCTATACGTATGTTGCTTTTAAATGTCTTCCAGTGTCTTCTGAGAAATGATCAACATGATAGAAATATAATTTCAAATTTAATATCAAAACTAGCTTTTGTATTTGGGCTATGTATCACAAATGACTAGACTGTAGAAAACATAATCTAGTAATTTTAGGATTAAAAATAAGTCAGTACAGAGATAGTACACACCACATGAAAGACCTAGGTATTTAGTGTTGATAACTCTCAAGATGATTTGTACAATATAAGCCTAAGTAAGTTGCAATTGGGTGAGGTATTGAAAATCAAACTTTTAAGGGGGGAAATACTCCATGCTGTGATAAAGACATTCTTAAAAAGCATTAAAAACACAGATTGAAGTAGTTTTCTCTTTTTAACCTCTTTCTACTGGCCTGCCTCCTTTCTGCCAGAGGTATCCATTTTCCATGGAAGGATTAAGATTGTAATAGCCTAAGTATAACGACAAAGGAAGAGTTTGGTTTTTGATGCCCAAGAAAGGATTGTTGAGTCCACACAAGACAGTAGTCTGGAAACTAGGCTCTATTGAGAGAAGGGTGTTTCTAAACATCAAGTGCTTCATCATTATATATCAAGATGTGTTGTCATAGATCATAAAGTTTAACCACAAATCACAAAGCATAGAAGAGATAGAGGGGTAGTTCTACCCAACCACAAAGGGAATGTAGAAAATGTCCTTCTCTTCCTCATCAGAAGAAGAATGGTGACTAAGTCAGACACCAGTATTCTTTCTTTCCCTCTTCTTGGGAAACCAAGGGGAAAAAGAATCCATAAGTCATTAGACTTCTCAGAAGCAATACTGATGCCAGAAGACAATGGAGCAAAACCTTTATCATTCTGAGGGAAATAATTTCCAACCTAGAATTCTGAGACAAATTAGCAGTCAAATGTGAGAGTAGAAAAAAGACATTTTTAGACATATAAAAATCCCAGGAAACTTACCTCCCTTTCACATTTTTTCATAATTTTCTAAAAGATATATTCACATAAATTAAGGAATAAAACTAGGAAAAGAGATGACAAGGAAAGGAAGAAGCAGTGGCATCAGAGAAAAAAATAAAGGTAGTCACAGAAGGAGAAGTTCACAGTTGGCCTAGAAAGCTACTAGTCAAAGATGGAGTAAAAAGTCTGAATGGTATTTCCAGAAAACAAGTGACTCAATGAGAAAATTTGAAAAATATAAAAGCTAGCACAGGGAAAACAGAAAGACAATTAGAAACATACAAAAGGAAAAGTACAACACTTGGATGTGCTAATAACTATTTACAATCATAAAAATGATTTAACAAACATTTTATGTTTGTTTAAATAAAAAGGGTACTATTTTCCCTGTTAACCATTCATCTGTTGCTGGACATCTAAGTTATCTATATTCTTTTAGTACTAGAAACAATGTTGAAATCAATAGCTGTGCATATGCATAATTTCATAAATGAGTGAGACTATAGCTATATTTCCTGATTCAAAACAAATGTGGAATTTTGATAGCGTCAAATTGTCCTTCATACAGGAAGCCGTATTGAGTCACACTTCCTCCAGAATGTATAAGTGTGTTTTTCTACGTTATTGTTAACATAGTGTACTACCAAACTTTTTGACCATTTCCAACATTGTAAGTGGTTTTCAGAGGTGTTTTAGTTTGCATTTCTCTTATTATGAGTGAATTTGGGTATCTTTCATATGTTTAACACATTGATTGCCACACTAGAAAAAAATTTTTTCTCCTTGGGAGCACAGTGTTTTATTAAAAATAGAATAAAAACTTCAAAAACAAAATGATCATTTCTAATTTAACAAAAAATATGTTCTTTTTTATTGTTTTCCGTACGTGAGTTATATGCAACTTAAAAAATAGCTCATATGGCTCCCAAGGTGAAGAGATGTGTGTGTTACA
The DNA here is from genome assembly GCA_963574885.1 of Lepilemur ruficaudatus. NCBI lineage: Eukaryota > Metazoa > Chordata > Mammalia > Primates > Lepilemuridae > Lepilemur > Lepilemur ruficaudatus. The sequence continues at coordinate 31,588 of CAUYRT010104269.1, read as the reverse complement.
TATGCTTCATGAGGCCTGGGCTCAAAATTAGCATGAGTTAAATACGACTCATAGGGCAGTTAATGTGTTAAAAGCCATCCTATTCTGCCTTTTCTACAAATTCTGTTCACATCTTTGTCCAATTTTAAAAAACTGGGTTGTTGGTCTTCTTTCTTGATGTGTAGAAGTCTCTCCATTTATTAGGATATCTATTATAGTTCTTTGCTATGAGTTGTAAATATTTTTTCTCAGCTGGCCATTTGATTTTAAGACTTTTTTAGTTTTTTTTTTTTTTTTTTTTTACCCTATGAGAGTTGTTTGTGTATGTGGTCAAATATGCTATCTTTTTTCATTTATGCTTCTGGTTTTTACAAAATATTTGAAAAGTTATTCTCTATTCATTGTTTTTAAAATTCTTATGTTTTCTGTAAGAATTCTCTGCTTTAGTTTTTCAACTTCAAAATCTTGATCCATCCAATATTTTTATTGGCACAGTAATCATGTATGGACCTAACTTTGTATTTTCCTAAATGCTGTGCATTTGTTCCCAATCTATTTATTGAAATGATATTTTAAATTATGAGCCTTTCATAGTACTGTCTGATTTTTTAACGTTATAAATGTATTGATTTTGAAAAGTATTAAAATTTTATTTAAAAACTAAATATGTTAAGGCAAATAAACTGATTCTCAAAGTCCACTTATTGCATATAGATTCAAATTTAGCACCTGAAATAGTAAGGAATTGTCCTAATTTTCATATCTGGCAACTTATTCTGAAGCATACAGAAGATAAGTTGCTATTACTGTTAACAGAATCTGTTCTAAAATTACAATAATTTGCTACTAATTTGGATAACACAGAATGGCTATTCTTATTACGTAAAATATTTTTAATCATTATTTTGTCTTTAGACTCAATTTGCACTTATTGGTGACAAAACCAAAACTCTGCAGATTGAACACACATTGTTAATTCTACAGAACGTTTGAAAAAATGCCAGGGTGATTCCTTAAGTATTGAGTAGATAGTTTTTAATTCACAAAATCAGTGAGAACTCCCTGTGAATTAAGAATTATCTACACGGTGAATTTTTGTGCACTAACTAATGTGAAAAGTAGTTGCATTTTTTTTTATTGGCATTTTTGTGGGTAAGTGGGAAACGTGTGCTAGCAGGTTTTTTTTTTTTCAGTATTATTACCTTTTTTTCCTTTTATTTCAGGAAAATGTGAGAGTACAAACATTTTGGTCACATTTTATATCTTTTCCTCTCCCTAGCAAGGGTTAGAGGCATGCCCCTCCCCCCCGCAATGCTCACTGCATCCCTCAGATGTTGATTTACTCCCCAAATCCCCGGATCCCTGATGGACACCACCACCATGTGAGCTCCATCGTGTTAATCAGTCAGTACCAATTTGATGGTGAGTACATGTGGAGACCATTCTTCCGATCTTGTGACACCGCATGTTGGATAATGGGTCTAAGCTCAATCCAAGATAATATAAGCAGCGCTAGCTCACCGTCGTTTCTTAAAATTGAGTAATATTCCATTGTAAACATATACCAAATTTTAATATTTGCTAGCAGTTTTTATACAGCCAAAAAAGACTAAGCTTTAAAAATGTTAGAATTCTGAGACTTAAATACATCTGAGGGCTAACTCTATTTCCATGGAAATTATATTTCTGGTCAATGAACAAACCATTCTATATACAAATATTTTGAACACAAACTTTTAGAAACGTGGTTAATCTGTCAAGCTATGTAATTGCATCTATTTCATGGACTGAATACGTTAAGGCTGAATAGCTCCAATTCAGTACAAATAGCATTAATGAGATTAGTCACGATGTGTCACACAGATCTCCAGGTTGTCCCAGTGTCACTTTTCAGTCTATTGGGTTGGGAACATGAGTTAGATGAGATTTCTAAAAAAATAAGATTGTGAAGCTATTAAAGCCAGGAACAAACACCCTAATTTTCTATTTACCAATCAAACCCTAGAAAATTGACATGAAAATAAACTATGATTAGTGTTTTCTTAATATTTCAATGAAATGGAGCAATCAGAAAGTTATTTTCGAGCTTTTAAAAAAGAGTAACTAGTATAGCCAGTGAATAAATCAAGATAATTTGAGAGTCAATGTATTCTCAAATGTAGAGAGTATATTATAGAGCCATAAAAAGCAAAGAGACAATAATGAAGAAAAGGATAATGTGAACAACATATTAAAAAGTATTTGCTTCTACCTAGTGGAAGACTCCCACGTTGCACTAGATAGAAGCCCTAGTGTAACATTTAATCACCATTTCGACAAATCATTTGATGACCTCCACACATTCACAGTAATAAATCAGGAAGCGGGTAGAGAATTGAATACCTGCTAGTGTGTCAGGAATTCCACTAGTGACTCACATATGTAATCTTATTTAATTTTTTTTGGCATGTGGAAGTTGCAAATATTCTTTAATATAAAATAAGTAGTTCATGTTACTCTTAAATTATACATACATAAGTTTATGCCATTAAACTATACATGAAGATCTAGACATAACATGCATGAAGTGAGATACTTCTTTTTTTTCTATGCCTTTCTTAACTTTATTTATTTTTTATTTCACAATACTACAGGAGTACAAAAGTTTTTTGTTACATGTATCAATTTTGTTATGTTTGAGTCAGGGTTATAAGTGTGCCCATTACCCAGATGATGTTCATTGTACCTGTTAGGTAGGTTTTCACCAATCCCTTCCTCCCCCACACCCCCTGCTTGATTTCTACTGAGTTTTACTTCTCTCTGTGCATATGTGTGCTCATCGGTTAATTTCAATTTAATAGTGGGTACACGTGGTGTTTGTTTTTCCATTATTTAGACACTTCACTTAAGATGATGGTTCCCAGTGCCATCCAAATTGTTGCCAAAAGTCTTAATTCATCCTTTTTCATGGCTGAGTAGTATTCCATAATATACATATGCCACATTTTGTTAATCCATCTGTTGAGCCATGTTTTATGGCCTAAGATATGATCAATCTTGAAGAATGTTCCATGTGCTGATGTGAAGAATGTATATTCAGTAGTTTTTGGGTAAAATGCTCTGTTAATGTCTGTTAGATCCATTTGTTCTAGAATCCTATTTAAGTCCAGTGTTTACTTCTTTATTTTCTGCTTGGATGACCTGCCAGTTCTGTCAGTAGGGTGCTGAAGTACTAGGCAATTATGATGCTGCTCTTTATCTCTTTGCTTAGATTTACTAGGGTTTGCTTTATGAATCTGGGTGCTCCTGTGTTAGATGCATATATATTTGGGATCATTATGTCTTCTTGTTGAATTGCTCTCTTTACCATTATATAATGACCATTTTTATCTTTCTTTATTATTGTTGATTTGAAGTAAATTCTACCTGACATGAGAGTGGCTATACCTGCTTTCTTTTGGTTTCCTTTTGCATGAAATATCTTTTCCATCCCTTCACCTTGAGTCTCTATGAGTCCTTAGAGTTGTTAAATTTAAATTATATAACATTATTTAATTTTAACAACTCTAAGAAATAGAATTGCTCCTTTTTATAGATGAAAAAATAAACTCTGTATTGGCAACACTGCAAATAAGGTATGAAGCTGAGCTCCTAACTCAAGTAGGTCTGACCCTCAAACTCTATTCTAATATATTCTGCTTCCACTTCCAAAGAAATCTTTAGAGCATAAGATGTATTTGAACATGTTTCATCTTAAATCCATGAATGGAGATTCAGGTCAATATTACCAGATTTAAGACACAGGATGGTCCTTGACATTTCTGATACATAAGGTATTAAACTTTCCAGAGTATATTATATTAGGAAACTAAGAAGTGGTTGTGATATAGGAAGGCATTTTATAAGAAAAGGAAGGAAAAATTAACAGTAGAGACTGAAGAGAAGTACAAATAGCAAGGCCCCAGAAGAAAGGTACTCAAGGATTAGAGCTGATTGGAAGCTGAATGAGTCAGTAGTGGTGTAGTAAACAAAAGAGCAACCATTCCCTAGGATTTATTAAAAAAGAGATGCAATGCACCAGGACTGGTTTTTGGTGAAAATGCTCTGTGAGTCTTTTGCTTTACTATTTGTCCTGCAAGATAGGTGATAACTGCTTCATGTTTTGAACTATCTTTTCACTCTTAGGATGCAAACATAGCCAAAAGGAAATCTAGAAGATTCATAATTCAGGCTCTGTGCCTGAAAGTTCTTGATGGTTTGACATGGTCCTAAATAAAAATGATAATGACTACTTGGTTTAGTACACTGCTTGCTCAGCAACCTTTGGGGTATCCCACTTGGGCCAAAGTGGGGGACACAATGAGACCATGTAAGTGCTGTAAAACATTTCCTTGTCTTTGTTGATGTTACTGAATTAATGCCTCAAGTTAAAGAGAAAGACCAAAGCATAAACTTAAAGAGAAAATTACCTGGCTTTGTCAATTAGACTTAGATGATTTATGGGATTTATTCAGCGGGTTGGATTTGGGATCCTGAGGGTCAGGGTTGAGATCAATAATACAGGTTGGCCTCATCTATTTGTTGGAGTCCTATTAACAGTTGTCTTAATTAAATGTTACACGAGATAAATTGAACAGTTTTGTTCCCATCCTATGTTGGTGAGATTAGTCACAGTGATCGATAAAGTGGCATACTCACATGAAAATTTGCCAGGATAGAAATAAGAAGTGGATATTCTTGAGAGACAATGAGTCTTCCCATGGGTCTTTTATGTTTCTGCATATATTATGAGAGAGGTGCTAACTGCTCTTTTGTTCTGGACTGTCTTTTAAAAGATATTTTATAGCAAAGCAAGGGCAGATTTACATACTGTTTAAGACATTGAAGATAATGTCTCCTTCTGGGAAAAGGGCAAGTTTTCTTGCAGTCCACTAAAAAAAAAAAAAAAAAAAATTGGCTTTCCTAAGCTTGGAGTTACTCAGCTGTAATATGAACCCCATGAACATCTAGCACCTACTTGGGTTGTTCCTGGAACTTGAGGGCAAGGGCAACCAATGTAAACATGAAGCTCATGCTGCTTGCTGCCATGAGTAATAACACCTTTTTCTCTGATTCAGGAGTCTCATGTTTTCGCCAGAATTCATGAAACTGACAGGCTGAATTGTTGTTATCTTTCAAGTAGAGTAAAATCTCATACCTTTCACAGTCCTTGACACTGGTGAGTCCTCTCTCTATATTGGGCATTTATTCTTATTCTCTATCCTTTTAAAATAATGTGATGAAATAAAGAGGGTTTAAAGATAAAAAAATATTGTTAATGGGTTAGCTATGAAACAGTACGTAGCTAAAGGAATTAGAATTCCTTAGAAAAGGTAAAGAAGAAAATAATAGAATTTTAGTGTTGAAAAATGGCCTAACAACTTCTGTGTGATCCCTAAATGTAAGTAAGTGACATGCCCAAGGTAAAATAAATAAATAAATAAAAATAGTTCCATATTTCAGTATAAAATCTTGGTTCCTTGAAATTATATCTAGTATTTCTTTAACTATTTATCGAAAGATGACTTTATTAATGGCTTAAACTATATAAAGTTTTGCTCATGTCTGTAGCACACTGAACAGACAATAGGGTTGTTTAATTAAGAGGATAATTCCACTTTCACACAAATAACATTACTTTCAAATGGTCAAAAATAATCAGGGGGTAGTAAGTGACATCAGGCTTGCTATTGCTGAAAATTTTCAATATGTGGGAAGGTGATCCCCTTGTCCTAAATTAATTAGCTTTGGTAGCTGCAAAGAGGAGATCTTCTCCTCATTATGATGTTCAAGTCAGTGATTTTATATTTTTCTGTAGATATTTTCACTGTAGGATTTGGTGATATTTTACTTTAAAAATATCTTTTTCAGTGAAGAAATATTTGTTTCCTCTACTCAATTTATTGAGTATCTGGACTACTTCCATTATTTTTAGTCTCTGGGGATGCAGTTGTAAATAAGATAGACAAGATTCCTGTCCTCCTGAAGATTATACTGGTGGTCAAAAAATACTTAGAATTGAATTTACATTTAATAGTTTTCTTAAGATGAAAGAATTCTACCCATGAAAACATTGTGACTTTACAAAAGTTCTCTTTAAACATTTCTCAGCAATTACTTTACTAAGTCCTTTAGATTTCATGTTGAAATACAAGAATTCTTTTATAAAAGTCCCAAATTGCCAATGCTTAGTGCTTTTAGGAAAGAAAGTTTTACTGTTGAGCTTTAAAATGCATAATTTAGACTTTTGATGAAAACAATTTGAAATGTTTTTGAAACAGAAGCAAACTATAAACAGAAGAGCAGAAGAAGCTATTCTCAAATCATTTGTCTAATGAAAGATATATAAATCACCTCCATACTGAATGAGCTGACTATAAGTTTTTCCAAAACATAAATCTTCTCTGAAGCTAAAACATAAATCTTTCTAGAGCCTTAAGCATTAACTTGCCTATATTTCTTCACAGAGTATATAGAAAATAGCTTCATGCTACAGAAACAGCTTCTATTTTAATCAATCAATTCACTTGTATTTAGTATGTCTTTTGTCCACAAATAAAAAAAGGATTGATTTTTAAAAATGTTTCAATTGCCTTTTTTCTACTGACTCACTAATGCACTAAAAATCCCAATACTGAGTTGGATAACCAGTTTCAGAAAGTTAACAATGAATTAAATATGAATTGTGCAACTCTTTAAGACTAATTGATTCAAATTGAGGTAACTCATAGAAAGAATGTCTAAATAACAGATTTTGACATATGAATAATTTAAAATAATCTTAAATTGAATGGCCTGTTGCTATACTATAGTGCCTATATTTATATGCACATATAAATATCTACAGTACATATATGATGTAGAACATATATTTATTCTAGTCAGAACTGAAAGCAGAATTATGCTCTTTGGGCATACAACGAGAACCTTTCTATTTTATTCACCTAAAAAGAGACGGAGACAATTATAATTCCTTAGGAATTTTAATGAAAGAGCATTATTTAGTAGTTTAGTCTGTGGTTAAAATGTATTTAAAGCAAATAACTTTAAATTATAACAAGAATTCTAATAAAAATTTATTTTCTCTGAAATAGCTAGATGTTTGTATATAATATTAATATAAACATAACTATAGTTGTACAAATGCTTATAGACTTTTTATATACTATTCACAAATGATCAGTTTAAAAATGATCATGTTTAACTAACTGGTTGGTTTTTTTTTAAACCAAACAGGTTCCATGAAGGCAATGACAATGAGTGTTGTTTATTTCTGTGTCCCCAGTGCTGAACACAGTAGCTGGCACACAGTAAGCATTCAACCAAGTGAGTTAAAGGGAGGGAGGGAGGGAGGAAAGGGACCATATCATTTACAAAACAATTGTTTTTGTATATTATATACACTAACTTCGAAAAATAATTATTTCAACATTTTCTCTATGTGAATACCATATGATCTCTTGTGCTTTAGAACCATCTGCTAATTGAGTGTCATTTGATTTATAAATGACCAGCTGAGATTTTCTCTCAGTTGCTTATTGTATTTAAGGTCATTTTCTTAGAGTGAAGGCTATGCTCTCTCTCTGTGCCTAATTTTCACTTAAGCAGGATTCATCTGGGCCCCAAGGAAGTGGCATTTAAGTATCATTTAGTAAGCATGTCTGAGGCACTTCTGCTATTGACTGACTTAACCTTTGGCTTCTGTGTGAACATTTGATGCCATCTGGATGGGTATTTAAAACTCCCCAAAGAGACAGGGCCAGAACAACATAGTCATTTTCCTGGTAACTAAAATTAGTGGATTTATTACATGAAATAGCACTGTTCTACCTTCCTTCACCTGTCTCTCTTCTGACATGACATGCAAAGTCCAGAAGAGGAAAGAAAGAAGGAGGCAAAGACATCAGCCAACTGTCTTATGTCAGCCATAGTCCCTGCGCTGCTTCTGAAGTCTCAGCTAATGCATTTTAGTAAAACTTTACTGTAAAAACAGCAGTACATTATTTATTTTAGGGGCCTCTGGGAATAATAGGTATTAGGAAGGACATAGAACATACACAATTTTAAGAAGTTATATATAAAGACACATTACATTTATATAAAATTAAGATTTTTGACAAATGACAAATAACCAAAGAATTTGAGCTTGTTATATCTGTGTATTTAGATGTAATTATTTACACCTAATATTTAAATATGAGAAAAAAACTAATATAAAATGTCATAATTCAAATAACATGAATAAACCATAAAATATTTATCTTTAATGGAGGATTTTTATATCACAATCTTCATGATTTCAGAAATAATTTATCAGAATCTACCTTTAACATAAATTTTCATTATGATCTTAGATAAATTATATTTGAGCAAAGAAATTGGGATCTCATTATGATATTAATAAGTTTGTCTTATTCAGCATTGGTTTTAGTTCATATAAATCTGCTTTGTAAATTATAAATATCAACAGAAGAGATACTTTAAATTTACCAGTAACTCACTGGTTGTCATCTTAACATTAAGTACTTAGTTTTCCTACAATAAGAATGTAGTATCTCAGGGAAAAAATACCAATTCTGCATATAGTTTTATTGATATACTTATTTTAAATAATTTAGGAAATAAACTTGTATTCTTTAATGGGCTATTCAGAAGTGGCTTTTCTAACCAATCATTACTGTGGCTCAACACATGACAATGATATTAGCAATAGAACAATTCCAGGTACAGTGGAAACTGAAGAACTTTTGGAAAGATGTGATTTGGTGACATTTTTAAAACTTAAAATCTTAAAAAGTTAGTGTATATATGTGCCAAATGTATTTTTAGGGAATTATTCTTTTTTGTTAATAAAGCTAATTGCTTAGATTAGATTTCAGCTATAATCATGGTACTATTTGGCTTTCTTTGGCTTCATTTGTGCTACTAAAAGCAAAAGTCCCAAATTTCTAGCAATCTATTTCACATTTTTATTAATTAGAATGTTAAATTTTACCATCCAGGAGTTGAGCAAAGTGCTGAGAAATGCATAAATGAATAAGGCAAGATGTGGTAAAAATCTACAACTATAGGTCAAAGATTTTTATTTTAATTAACACTTTGTATCATAATCATTAGGCAAATCACAAGAATCAAGGCTTAACAACTACTCACTCTTGACTGCAAGCGTGAAAATGTAAGCAGAGCCAATGTGCTTAATCGGAATGGATTTATTCTATTTGGCCAGCATTCTGCTTTTTAAAAAATTAATTGGACAGGTTTTTGGAAAACTTACCTGAGAAGAAACAGAAAACTTCAATAAACAAATGACTTTCAAACCGCAAATGTGAAATCAGTGGCATAAAAACCTTGTGCTAAAAAAAGACATCAGTCCTAAATGGCTTTACCCAAATCATTGGTAAGAGCTAGTCCTTATGTTATACAAACTATTTAAGAGTAAAAAAAAAGAGAAAGTTAATAAACTGAATTAATGAGGCTAACACAATAAAGACTAAAAATACTAAAAAAGGCAATATTCATTAAACACCAATTATTTCTTGAGAAACTACTATATCATCCAAAGGATGTATAATGGTAAACGGGACCAAGTGGTAATAACAAAGATGTGAGAATAGTCAGACTACAGACATTTACTGAAGGTCAGGCCAATAGAATAAGTAAAGAAATTTGTAAGGCTAACTCATTTATGTTTATAGATGCAAAATATCTAAATAAATTATAAGTAATTCAGCAATATATTAAAATCATCACATTATAGGCTTCCAGGATGGGGAGGTTCTAGAAACTCAATAAAAGCAGGGAGATACTGGAGGGAGTAAAGATTCGGAAAAATTAAATAGTATGCAATCAGTTTCCTGTTTTTAAGATGTTTAGTTGGAGGGCAAGCTCAAGCCTGGGTCATGGAATGGCTAAACAGAAAGCCTTCAGTCTTGCTGGATTGAAAAGTCTGAAGACAGCGTTCAGGGCAAATGTAATTCGTGGAAAAGAAAGGGTCGGGGGTGATTTGCAAAATCCTGAAACAAGAAGGGAAGCCCAAAATTCTGTACATAAACTGTGCCCAAATCTCTGGCTGACCCTCTAACCATATGTGTACGATGCAAACACCAAGTAGCTCAGCTTAGGTTAAAAGAACAAAACTGGGATTTCAGCTGTTGCCAATGACAGGGGAAATAGAGTTTGCAGTGTGAGTCCAGCCAATTTAACTGCTGGATAATTTAATTAATAATATATTAATGTTCTTCAGAAAAAAACAAAACAGAATTCACAGTTTCTATAACTTATCATTTGCAGTATCCAAACTACAACAAAAAATTACTTGACATACAAGTAAGCAGAAAAACATAGCCTATTCTAACGAGAAAAGAAAATCAACAGAGACCAACTTGACATTACACAGATGACAGGATTATCAGCGATTTTAAAGCATCTATTAGAACTATTCTCAAGGACAGGAGGGAAATCATGTTCACAGGAAATGAAAAGATAGGAAATATCAGCAGAGAAATAGACAATAATAAAAGTTAACTTCACTAACTTAAAAATACAGGATCTGCAATGAAAAATATACATGATGGGTTTAACAGTTCAATGGAAATGACCAAAGCATGAGTAAGCTTGACAGTTGTTCACTAGAAATGATCCATTTCCAAAAAGAGAGAATTAGATGTAAAAAAATGAACTGAGTTTTTAGACATGTGGAACATTATCAAAAATCTAACATATCTGTAATTGGTATTCCAGAAGGAGGAGAGATAGATAATGGGGAAGAAATCGTATTTGATGAAATACGAAGCAAAAATTCCATAAATTAGTTGAAAGACATAAATCAGCAGATTCAAAAAACTAATCAGGACAAATTTAAGGAAAAACACACCTAGGTGCATCATTATCAAAGTGCTAAAAACCAATGATAAAAAGAAAAATATTGAAAGAAAAGAAGAAAAATGACATGTTGCATAAAGGCAGGGAACAATTATTAAAATGACTGTTAAACTTCTCATCAAAAATAATGGAAGCCAGAAGACAGGGAAAAACCTTAACAATGCAGAAAAACAAAAAGAAACTGTCAAGCCAGAATTCCACAGCCTTCATGAATGAGGTATAAATATTCATCATGACCAGTAGAGTTCATCCTAGAACAGCAAGAATGGTTCACACTCAGAAAATATATAAGGTAGTTAACCACATTAAGGTATTGAAGAAGAAAGAATATACAATTATTTATTTCGGCAGATATAGAAAAAGACTGTAAAATTCAACACCTGGTCCAGGTAAAATTCTTGGAAAATTAGAAAGGAAGGAAAAAGTTTTTTTAATTGGATAAAAAATAACAAGCAAAATACAGCAAATCCATACTTACTGTAAAACTTTAGAGCACTCACATGGAAAAGGAACAACACTACTATCTTCTTTACTCAAGATTAATCCCAGCCCCCGCCCCCCTCGACAAAACAAACAAACACACAAAAGGGAGGGTCCTATTTGATGTGGAACTTTAGAGCCTTCACATTAGAGTCAGGGAAAAGACTAAGATAATAATTATAATTCCTACGTAATAAGAACAGGAAAAGAAATAGGAAATAAACATATTGGAAAGGAAGGGATACATTGTCATAATTTGAGAACAATACAGTTATCTACATAGTAAATATAAGAGAATATACAAACTATTAGAGCCAATTTGATAGGCTAGCAGGGTTGTGAGTAAAAGTCAATATAGAAAAATAAATATTAAGAGAAGGGAATTCATTTTTCTGCCTTATGGAAAGCCAACTGTCCCAATATAATGTATTCAGTGGTCTGTTCTTTCTCCCACTGATTTACAAAGTTTTTTTGTTTGTTTGTTTCTTTGTTTTTTTCCAAAAATTTTATTGGGGGAAACACTGTGGAGGGGTGAGATATGCTTGAAAAGTAGTGGGGGAGGGGAATTAGGGGTCTCTATAGGGGAAAGGAATTCCTCAAAAATTGATTCATGTGATTAACTGTACACCTTGGTAAATTCACTGAAAATCATTTAATTGTACACGTAAAATGGAGTGTTGGTTGTACGTAGATACAGTTGGAACACTATGTATGTACTCTATGGACTACTTTAACAGAGTAGATTTTTAAATGTTACAAGTCAACTTGAGTGGTAATGTATTTTGGGAAATCAGCTCACTATAAATTGTGACTGTAAACATTATACTGTAAATGCTTTGTAGTTTTCCCCCAATAAAAAATAAATAAATAAATAAAAAACAGTTCTGCCTTGTGTTGACAGGCTGGCCACTATGCATTCCTTTCTCATCTACCACATCTGGGTGAATATACCCAGGGTATTTCTTTGAAAAGAATGCCAAGAGTTGCACTATTAAGAGATTCCCTGAAATACAATATAGGTTGATGAGAGGTGTCCAAGTGTGTTTTGTGTTGCTATAAAAGAATACCTGGAATATCTGAGGCTGGGGAATTTATTATAAAAACAGGTTTGCTTGGCTCACAGTTCTGCAGGCTGTGCAGAAGCCTGGCACCAGCCTCTGCTTCTGGTGAGGGTCTCGGGCTGCTGCCATTCATGACAGAAGGTGAAAGGGAATCAGCATGTGCAGAGATCACATAATGAGAGAGGAAGTAAGAGAGAGAGAGAGTGGAGGTGCTGGGCTCCGTTTAACAACCAGCTCTCTCTCGGGAAATAATAGAGCTCACTCACCCCTGAGGAAAGGCATTAAGCTACTCATGAGGAATCTACCCCATGGCCCAAATGCCTCCTCCCTCTAGGCCCCACTTCCAACATTGGGATCAAATTTCAACATGACATTTGGAGAAGACAAACATCCACACTGTAACAGGAGGGATGGTGTGATTGGGAAGTTTTGGAAACATTTTAAGTATCAAAAACTTTCTGCCCTACAGCATATTTTACCACAATCTCTAAAGAGGGTTTCAACCCATTCCCCACTCCCTAAAAATGAATTACCAGATTCTCTCAAGGGAATGTGAGTTTAAGCGACCAAATATCTAAATATATGAGAAGCGTAAGTACCATAAAAGAAAGACCCAACCCAAACAATGCTCCAGTGATTTAAAAGCAAAGATAAATAACATAAAGATATATTAACAATAAATCAAAATTAAAATTCTAAACCATTCTAGTACAGTAGAGAGGTATGACAATGAACAGAGAACAACACGGTACATGAAGATATTACATTGTTTGTGAAGAGGTTTTGGGGAAATACAGATTTTTAAAATGCTTACGAAGTAGACAGAGGAAAATAGATATAAGTCTGAATCTTATAAAAATATTGGTAACAACCACAAAAAGCAGACTACATCATTTTAAAATCATAATAAAGAAGGAAAAAGTTAATGGAAAAGTAAATTTTACCGTAAAACTCCAAAAGTGTAGTGATCACATTCGATGCAAATATATTAAACTCACTGGCTGAAAAAAAGATTCCCAGGTTTTATTTATGAAAGAAAAATAGAAGTGACATCAGTAAGATGGCAGAATAGAAGTTTTCTGACATCTTCTCCCCACAGTGAACGGATTCTGACAACCACTCATGAATGAGAACACCTTTGTGGGGGTCTGGAAATCCATTGGAGAAGTTTCAGCATAACTTTGGTGCAAAAAATCTGAGAATAGGTGCATTGAAGAGGGTAAGAAGAGTTTCACTTTACCCACATCATCCCACCCCCCAAGACAGGGAAGCTCAGTGCTCTGTCCCTAAATTCCTTCAATGCGGAAACGAGAGCTAGTGAGTGGGCAGCTTCTCCACCTATGGGAGCTATGTGGGACACTGCCCAGGAAACCCACCCACCTCTTCCTCACTACATAACTCATCTTTAATAAAAGAAGAAAGTCCTGCCATTTTTGACAACATGGATGAACCTAGAGGACATTATGTCCAGTGAAATAAGCCAGGCACAAAAAGACAAATTCTGCGTGACCTCACTTATATGTGGAATGTAAAAAAGTCAAACTCATAGGGACAGAGTAGGATGGTAGTTGTGAAGGGCTGGGGACTGTATACTGTATATACTGTATTATATTCTTGGAATTTGCTAAGAGTAGATTCCAAGTATTCTCACCACATGCACAAAAAAGGGTAACTATGTGAGATGACAGATATGTTAATTAACTTGATTGTGGAGAACTTTGGTAGCTATTTGTGTAGCCGTAAAATAGAATTAAGAGAATCATAAGGAACAATAAAGTTATATACAAATAAAGTGATATTCAATCAAGAAAAAAATTGATCATAAATATCTGTGCCAGAACAATATTGTCTTATAAAAAGCAACCACTGACAGAATTCCAGAGGAAAGTAAGAGAATCAAAATGCATTTGGAGCTTTTAATTTACGGTTTTCAGAAATTGATATATCAAACAGGAAGAAAAAGAGTAAAGTTATAGATGATGTGAAAAAAGTTGATTAGTAATCGCAAATGAACATACAGATCCAGAATTTTGTACTAAAAAAGATTAGACATTAGTTTGAAACACATGTGGAACATTTGTAAAATTGGCCATTTTCTAGTCCAGAAAGTCATCCTTAATAAATGTCAAAGAATCAATAAAAAAAGACAGAAAGGCTTAATGAGTCAAAGTCCAGAAATCATAAAATAATTTTGCTAAATTTTAGAAATTTTTATACAGAGAACAAATACACATGAAGTTTAAAGAGAAACAGCAAACTAAAAATTTTTAAACACTGCTAGTGGGAGTGCAAAATGATGCAAGTTCTAAGAGCAAAGATTAGTGATGTCCACAAACTATAAACATTACAGATATATTAATGCTTTGCCAAGGCAATCCTACTTTCCTGTGACCACATATATGAAAAGACAGTATGTATGGGTTATTTTTTGTAGCATAATTTGTAATAGCAAAAGATTGGAAGCAACCAGGACTCTACTCATAGGTGATTGGTCAAACAAACCATAACACATATCTCAGAGGAGTATTACGTGGCTGAAAAAAATTTTGGAGACTATTTATACACCGATAGTCATACACTGATAAGTATGTACTGTTGAGTGAAAATTTGTGGGGAAGAAAAATACAGTAGATGACTTTCATGGAAGGATGTGTGGGAAATAAAACTGTGTATCCTCATATTTGCTTGCATTTAATAGAAACACTGCAAGGGTAAACAAGCAAAAATAATTATCTATTAGGGGATGGGAAATATGGGGAGAATAAGGCATAGAAATTAGACTTTTATATATACCTTTTTTATATACAGTTTTGACATTGTAGATAACTAATAAATATTTTTTTAAAAAAGAAAAAAATCTAGAGGTTTCCAAGTCAGCCACCTCAGCCATTCCAGTGGGTTCTGTGATTTGATGTTCTCCATAGCAACAGTATTAGCGCAGGAATGCTCTGAGACCCAGTGTCTGGAGTGCCTATTTGTACACATCAATGCAGCAGGTTGTGGCCAGCCTGAGACTGTAGATTTGAAAAGAGGCTGAGACTTCAATCAGAGTTGAGGGCAAGGACAGAGGGATGATATACAGCAAGCTCAGTCCCGGGCAGGGCTCAAGAGCTACTTATCAAGGTCTTGCCAAAGGTTTGGAGTCCATTTAATGCTGGGGTTTCAAAGATCAGAGCAGAGGGAAATAAGACAGTGACATCAAAATTATGAAAAATTGGCGTATCAGGCAATCTCTAACAGATCTATGTACAGATTACAAGTAGGTGAGGAAGTGCCAAGGCCAGCTTTGCAGTGCCTTAATCTGGTTCCATTGAGGGCTAAACTAATCCAGCCTGACTGATAGGCTTCAAGTTCAATGCAAGGATAATGTGGAGAAGAGCATACATATGAACCACGCAAGCAGGGAAGAGGTACATAAATTTTTTTCCATTTGCATATGGGTAGGTTTAAAAGAGCTTTCACATACCTCATTTCATGTGAAGGTCAGAATGACTGTTACATAGCTGGAACTCTTATTTCTGGTATCATTTCTTAGATGAGAAAACTGATACTCAAATAAGTGAAATGGCACGTGCATGTTCACATAACTAGAAATAGGTTGTGCAGGGATTGAATATAATTCCTATTCCTGCTCACTGACTCACTCATTAACATTCGCTCATCACTCATCACTCATTATTGAGTACCTAATACGTTAGGCAAAGATTATAAGAAGTAATTTCTCCCATTGAGCAGCTCACCGTACAGTGAGGGCCTCTTTCTGCTAACGCTATCCAAAAGGAATTCTCTTCCCCATGTCGTCAACCATGCCAATGCAATGAAAGCATTAAGTTCAACTCTAGGGGTTTTAAAGACCTCTGGGGGAGGTCAGAAAACCCATTTATTCAGTTTCTAATTATCTATATTTTTAGTTTGATAGGATTCCCCCCCACCCTTACCAAAATGTTCCTTAGAATCATTTCACTGAATATTAGCAACACCATCAGGGAGAGATAGGGAAACTTTAAAAAGTGAAATTCAAGTCCATCAACTTTTCTGTTTATTAACAGCCTTTGAATGAGAACAGTTAGGCAGGTTGAGACTGTTTACCAAATGAGGATTATTTGAGGATATCAATTATTCACCCTAAGCCCACCCCCACCATACAGATAAAATTGGAGCTTAATCACAGGCAAATAGTGATTTGCCTTGTATCTTAATTTTTTATTGTTTTATGTTAAAAATTGTAAATGTCTTCTCAAATACACTGAATTATTTTCATGTTAAAGTCATTATTTGCTTGTTTGTTTTGCTTTCAGTTAACAGGGGCATGGAATGGCACAGACCAAGTAGAGGTTCTGAAAAATGACCAACCTGAACCCAATCTGAGGACTGAGGTCTAGTAACCCATATTTTTGCTTTAAAATGGGAAAAGAACAGAGACAATGTTATCAGGATTAAATGAACAGATTTTATCATAAATGAAGGAAAGATTCAAACTAAAATGATTTCAAGTGCACACTGCATACTACTGGCTTCCAGTGGAAGCATGCAAGTTCATTCTAGGCCATAACTTTTATAAGTTTGTTGCTAAAATAATCAATTTCCAAGGAGACCTTGCAGTATGGAACAAGATTTTCGCTGTATGGTTTTCCAGAAATGTTTGGGAACCCCTGTCACAAAGAATAGAAAATTGACTTTAGAGACATCCACAGAAGTCATACAAAAAGTATTTCAGGTAATGCTCTGTTTGTTCTCTGGGAATTGTCTGAAACCTGCCATCAGTACTCCACTAACAGTGATTCCAATGACAGTCATAACCTATTGCAGTTTCCAGAACCAGTGGTTAATTATTAGCTTCTTTAAAAGAAAAAGGTAGCTGTCTGAAAATGCTGGAAAGAAAATGTGGTGCCTTAAATATGCTCCTTAACGGAGTTTGTGTTGGCCAGGCAGAAAATTGAAGCGAGATGTTTTAGAAGTAACTCCCTCCTACAATTTTGATTGCCTGTCAAGCTGCTTTTTTGCAGGTGGCTCAATCTTTCTTGTTCTCAACCCAATCTACTGAAAGACTGAAGAAAGAGAGGGACAATAGAAACAGGTGCACAACTCCTTTTTCTTTTTGTCCCCTCTCAAGTGCAACCAAAGTTCAGCAAAACGTCATTACACTTTGATGTCATAGGCAAACATGACCAAACCCATTACAGTGCGCTGAACTGAGATGCCCCATTAATCACAGACAGAAAGTTACATATACACGTGCACATACTGAATAATCAAGTTCTATGAAGTATATCACACCTTGACAGATTAGACAAATACCGAAAAGGAAGCAGCAGGTTAGAGAGGGGTTAAAAGAAACAATAAAATCAAAGCCAATTTAACAAATTAATCCAGAAGTAACTGTATGTATGATAGAAATAGATTTCTTCCATTAACTGATATAATAAAGTCCTGAGCCCAGGGCAATTAAAATAAAAGTTACTGGAATACGAAAGAAACTAAGGACCTACCACAGGAACTGAAATTATTTGCGTCTCATCAAATGAGTTCTACGTGACATATTTTTCTTTCCCGATCTGGGCCAACATAGGTTTGATATATAAACTATTTTAAATAGACTTAAAGATGTGCCTACATAAGGATAAAGTATCCTTGCAGTTCCATTTTCCCCTCTCTTTTTAATTCCCTATTATTTCCATCATCATCACTCTACTTTTGTCAGTAAATTCTAAAAGACAGCTAGCTTAGAATAAATGACATTAGTCCTTCAATAACGGTCACGGAGTTGTTAGGATGCTTCTCAAAAACGTTCATTGCAAGATCACGAACTGACATTATTATCTTCACCTCTAAGTGATGACACCTACTTTTTGTTTTTGATTCTACTAAACGTAGATCAGTGTTGACAAAAGGTAAACTAATTAGGCTCCATGACTTCAGGACGCTGGAATAAAGCTTCATAGAGTCAGTCTGATTTTTATTGGCCAGGTATTACCTATTATTGGCATTGTTAATCAAAAAAATATATAAGGTTCATAATTTGAAAAGGAGAGCTCTATTTGTCATAAAAGGTTGTAGCCTGCAGGTGGCCTTTTTGGCAGGCTGGAAAGCAGAGCCTACAGTCACAAGCCAGGAACCAGTGCTTCCAGGCAGAGACAGTGGGAACAGGAATTTATACTGAGCGGGGTGGCCAAATATACATATTTAATAAGCTATA
The DNA here is from genome assembly GCA_963574885.1 of Lepilemur ruficaudatus. Taxonomy (NCBI): domain Eukaryota; kingdom Metazoa; phylum Chordata; class Mammalia; order Primates; family Lepilemuridae; genus Lepilemur; species Lepilemur ruficaudatus. The sequence goes on along the minus strand of CAUYRT010104269.1, from coordinate 12,973 downwards.
GCAAGAGTAATGGTGAGTATTTACGAAAAAAGAAACACATGCCTGTGCAGTCAAGCTTAATACCACTTTATGGGGTCCATTCTGGGCAGGGAGGCTTAGGATTTTATTTTTAGTGTATGGTATTTACTAACTATTAATACTTTCTGATTTATGTATTTCCCCAATGAGCACATGTTGAATTTTTATTTTATTTTATTTTTGAAGAATAGTGACAGTTTTATTTACTCAGATGGTTGGAGACATTTGTTTTCTAATTATGCAATTCTTCCTTTCTTCCCTTCCCTTCCTACCTCTCATTCCCTTTCTTTCCTCCTTGATTTTTCCATTTCTCTATCTCTTCTTTCTCTCATTCCCACCTCCCCCACCCTCCAATCCTTTTTTGGTTATTTCTTTCTGTAACTATTTGATGAGTTTCTATTCTATGCTAGTCATGATGCCCAGTTCCAGCAATACAAGCACAATTCCTGCCATCGAGGAGATCAAACTACTGTTATTAATAATATAAGGGACAATAGAATATATACACGGTACTGTGGGAAATGCTGGAGCAAGAAAGGGGCAGTTTCTTGGAAGGGTCGGGGATAGAATGTAAGAATTGGGGAAGTTTTCATTTCTTAATTATTGAGGAATCTATCAGAGAAACCAGGACACCTTAAGCAGAGGGAAAAATAAAGCACGTGTACAGAGATTAAAAAAAATGCACAGGGTGTTGGTAGAGTTGTGAGTAGCCAGTTCTAGCTCATGCAGGAGAAGTGATGGGATTTGAGGCAGGAGAAGCATTAGGTATGGGGAACACTTTTCTTTTTCGGGTACAGAGTCTTGCTGTGTGGCCCAGGCTGGAGTGCAGCAGCCTGATCACAGCTCCATGCAGACTGAAACCCCTGGGCTCAAGCTATCCTCCTGCCTCATCCTACTGAGTAGCTGGGACTATATGCACAATCCGCCATGCCCGGAGGTGGGAGATGGGGTGGGGACAATTTTAAAGGGTCTTCCATTCCATGATAGGCACCCAGTGTTTTATCTTCTAGGCAATGCTCCCCTTCAAGGATTTTCAAAAATACTACAGTGACTTATTCTGATTTAAAAAAATAATTTCTAATATAACTTGATGAAAGACATTCCAAGGAAATAAACAAACATACAAAAACCCTTTTTTGATGATTCCCTCCCAAATAATTCTATAAGCAAATAGCCTTACACAGTGTTCCCAGGAACAGCCAGGACGTGCACATTAACACATTACTTGCCTCAAACCTCAGGCTGTGTGCCCCACACTGCTCAAAGAGAAGAGGCAGTCTGTGCAGAGTCACCACTCCCAGCTGTTCCTGAGCCTGTCCCAGGTTTCTCAAAGCTCAAGTCCACTCCCTTCTGAGTGTATTTTGAGAGTATCCAATCTATGTTATAACATTCTAAAATGGCGGGTGGGAGGGGATTCACAATAATATCAGAATAACAGTATCTATTCAGTGGATTCTTCCTTTCACCCAAAATGCCTAATGGCAGCACAGTGCTTCTTGAGAAAGATTTTAGTTATTTGTTGTGATGATTAGCCATTTGCAAGGGGATCTGGGGGGCAGCTCAAATTATTTTGCCATTGAGTTTTAATCCATGGAAAAACTGTGGAACATTTCATACAAAATTGCAGTGATCTTCTTTGATAGCTTCAGCAGAAAAAGTGGAAAATTGTAGATTGTAAAAGAAAAACCACGCAGTTAAAGTGGTTACCAGTTACTGCCAACCTCTCTCTCGAACCCTGCTATTTTATCATTTATTTAGTGTAATCCATGATTTTAGCTACTAGCTTAAATTTCACTTTTGATTTTTTTGTGTTAAGACTTCCTGGCCCCCTTCATCTGGCATCCCAGAAGCATTTACTGATTCCTGATAAGCAAGCATCTGGGCAGTTACACATTCAGGTCTACAGCTCTACATGGTGATGAACATTTATTGAAGACTGCCATTTTCTGCACAGATTATTTTGTCCTCAATTAAATTGCAAACATTTCAAACTTTTCGTTGCAGACATTTCAAATTCTTTTTAATTAACCACAGATATTTGGCTTCTAATAATCAGTAAGCTATTGGCTTCCTAAATTACACACAAAAATAAAAAATGTATATAAAGGTATGTGTTATTTAGTAGAGAAGTATTTTTAAATAATAATGCAATAGGATCAAGCCATCGATCTCAGTAACAAAACTACTTTCTCCTCTATGAAAACTTGAATTTGGAGTTATGGTTTATTCCACTTATTTGTCACCTAATCAAATAGGAACTTGTATTACTTTCCTGTGCAATTATTTGTGTTATAGATTTTCTCACCACAAGTAAACTGTAAACTCCCAGAAAACATGACGTGCGTGCCATTCTCTTCAAGCTCCTGAAACTCCCCACAGAACCATACATGTTGCTTTACATATTTGTTATTTAAAATATTCCCTTAGAATTAAATATTTTCATAAGAAACTTGCTTCCTCCACTTCAAGATGTTTAACATACAACTCAGGAAAGCAGATTTGCCTAACATTGCTTGTAACCTTATCTGTTTATCTTATTTTCTTTCTTTCTTTTAAAGTTCATATTCTCCCTTGCTATGAGCTTTCATTCTCTCATTATTCTAAATTATCACTTATCTTTACTCACATGTGTGGATCTCCAGAATTCTTAAATTCAGACTGTTGCTACCTTGTAGACATTTTAACTTTCTGTAAGAGAAGAGGAGCTAAAGTGCTTTCTCCAAGGGTAGGTTGGGAGATAAATTACATTTTGAAATATATAAAGGGCAATGATCTGGCCCAAAGAGGTGCCTATAACATATATTTTACATAATTCCTGTAATGCAACAGGAAAGCAGGTAGAAAAACAGATAAATGAGAGGGGATATGAATGCTAGTGGATAAACTGAGCAGAAGAGCCTGGAAAGAGACATAAAGGAATACAATTCATTCTGACAAGGAATTTGAAAAAGATCAGAAATTGACTTTTATAGGTAAGGAGTAAATTTGGAAACAAATTAGAGGAAATATAAAAGTGAGCTGTGATCATATAGAGGGTAGAAGACAATAAAAATGTTCTTTCTAAAGGAACTCATCATCTCCTTAACCCTAGAACTAAAAAGCTACAATGTATAAGTTATAAATAAACCTTATAAATCAGAGAAGGATACTAGAAAAATAGGAAACCAAACTTATGCTCTATAAAATAGACAAAAAGTATATACATTGAAAAAGAGCTGATATAACTGAGCAAAAAAATCTTTAAAAAAGATAATTCTTAATAATGGCAACATCTTTCAACTATATGAATGAAGAAAACATGCTTTTCAACATATAGGAGGCGGCGGAAGGTGATTCAATCCCATTTAAATCAGTCAGGTTAACTTCAGCTTTTTCAGTACGCCCCTTGGAGAAAGAAGTAGTATTCTCAAACTCCACAATATTTTCAGAACATAGTTCATTGCTTTGGAACTTATTCCCATTTAAAATAATAGTACTAGTTCTTCACTGCAAATGAAAAAATAAAATAACAGCATACTTGGAAGGAAAATGAATTTTTTCAAGATTAAAAAATAGATTTAGGGATGCAATGGGCTTTGCAAGATTCAGAAATTGTCAGCAAAATAAAGATACCGCATTCTTATTCATGATATATACTCACATAAATTGAAGTATTAAAAACTGATTTCCAGAAGTAATTCACATTCATGTTCACCATTCAATTGTCAAACATTTATTGAGTTCTTCCCATGTACGAACCAATGTGCCAAGTAGACAAAGAGATTTGTAAACTGGCAAGGCTGCTCTCCATTGTGTTTTGCATGTGGGCCAGCAGCCAATATTGTCGCTAATAGACTTACATATCAAGGGAATGTGGCAATGTAATGCTTTAAAACTATTCCATTGAAAATGTGGAGTTTAATATTCTTCCCAAGTAATGACAAAGTATTGTTTATATTGTCCTTAGAGACACTTCGGTAGAACCTATTTAGCCCTAAGCTGTCAGAAATTGGGGTTGGGGCTAGAGACTTTAATAGCTTAGGTAATATTAAATAGACAAAACATGATGGAATCTTTAATACAGTGTTGCTCTCAGGGAACTCTCACCAAAAGGAATCTCTGGTTTTCCTGGTGCATATAAGTGGGATGCCTCTGTCACACTGACATTTTTTCTTCCACCAGACTTATAGAGGGCACTCATGGATGAGACAAGATGGCTGACCAGAGACATCAACTGCCAGATTGGCTCAGAAAAAAGGAAAAGTTTTAGATGAAAAAGAAAAAACAAACAAACAGGGATTAGGTGTAATTCTGAGGGAAAAGTGCCAGAACGTACCTGAGATTCCATGGGAAGAAGTTACAGAGCAGAATAAGAAAGAGAAAGATATTGGCAGATATCAATCCCTAAGAGGCTGGGAACCTGACAAAAAGGGTAGGTGGGGGGGTTTGTTTCTCCTTCCCTCACATCTCTGGCAGTCAGCAGGCTCTTGAGCTGCTGGAGAGCCTTTCTACCCCCATGAGCCCCAAAGCTGCTGCCGCCAGTGAACTGGGGGCTTCTTGATGACAGAGCACCAGGCTGCCAGCACTCTTGGGGTCTCTTTTCATCATCACAGACTTGAGCTGCGATGGCAGGGGCCGTATTGCTTCTCCACCACTGTGCACCTTTGTCCTTCCCAGCGAGCTTCAGACCCTCACTTTTCATCTCGCTCATTCCCACACAATTTCCCAATGCCAACAACATATTTCACAGATCTAGAAGAAGTTATTCTATGCTTCATTTGGAACCAGAAAAGAACCTGAACAGCCAAACAATCTTAAGCAAAAAGAACAAGTCTAGAGGCATCACATTATCAGTCTCCAAACTACAGTACAAGGCTATAGTAACCAAAACAGCATAGTATTGGCACAAAAATAGAGACATAGACCATTGGAACAGACCAGAGGATTCAGATATAAAACCATCCACATACAGCCAACTGATCTTTGACAAAGCAGACAACACTATCCACTATTCAAACAATGGTGCTCAAAGAATTGGAGAGCCACACGCAGAAGGAGGAAATAGGAGCCATCTCTCTCACCACCCACAAAAATTAATTCAAGACGGATAAAAGACTTACATGTAAGGCGTGAAACTGTAAGAATGCTAGAAGAAAATGTACGGGAAAAACTCTTCTAGAAATCAGCCTAGGTAAAGAATTTATGCTTAAGACCCCAATAGCAATTACAGCAACAACAATACAAACAAACGGGACTTGATTAAATCAAAAAGCTTCTACACAGCTAAGGAAATAATCAACAGAGCAAACAGACAACCTACAGAATGGGAGAAAATATTTCCAAACTATACATCCAATAATGGGCTAATATCCAGAATCTACAAAGAACTCAAAACAAGTCAGCAAGAAAAAAATGACCCCATTATAAAGTAGGCAAAAGACATAAAGAGAATCTTTTCCAAAGAAGAGAGATAAATGGCCAATAACCATATGAAAAAATGCTCAGTGTCACTAATCATTAGGGAAATGCAAATTAAAACCTCAATGATATATTGCCTTACCCCTGTTAGAATGGCTTTTTTATTAAAAAGTTCAAAAACAATAGAGGCTGGTGTGGATGCAGAAAGAACAGAACACTTATATACTGCTGGTGAGACTGCTATGAGTACAACCTCTATGGAAAACAGTATGGAGATGCCTCAAAGAATTATAAATAAAAGTAGAGCTACCATTTGATCCAGCAATCCCACTACTGGGTAACTGCCCAAAGGAAAAAATCATTTTATCAAAAAGACACCTGCAGTTGAATGTTTATTGCAGCACAATTCACAATCTCAAAGATGTGGAATCAACCCAAGTGCCCATCAATTCATGAACAGATTAACAAAATGTGGTATATGTATACCATGGAGTACTATTATTCAGCCATAAAAAAAGATGAATTAATGCATTTTGCAACAATTTGGATAGAACTAGAGACTATTAACCATTATCCAAAGTGAAATATCTAAAGAATGGACAGGCACCAAATGTACCTGCTATTAAATTGGAACTAACTGATGAGCACACATGTGCAGAGGGAAGTCAAACTCAGTGGAAATCAAGCAGGGGGGAGGGAGGGGGAGAGGCTCGGGAAAACCTACCTAATGGGTACAATGAACACTATTCGGGTGATTAGCACACTTACAGCCATGACTCAAGCATTACAAAAGCAATCCATGTAACCAAAAACATTTAAAATTTAAAAAAATAAAATGAACTTACAAAGAGTACCCATGGCTCAAATAAATGTAGGGCACTAAATCTTTTTCCCTTTTCCTAATTTATACCTACTCATATCCACTTCTATCAGTTTAATTTTTCATACTGTCATGAATCCAAGCTAATATCCCCTTCATCAGTGTAGTTCCGTAACTTCATAAGAACAAAAGGTTCTCCTTACAGTGTCAGTGAGGGATATGTTTACATATTTTTTCCATTAAAAATCCATGCCTATCCATGCCATTTTTCCTGCTTTGGGGGAAAGCTTGAAATATGAGGCTCAATTTCCTGATAACCAGGGCTTTTAGCAATGTCCTCATCTAATGTAGGGCTTTATAGTCCAACAACCAGGTGAAATGTGGAAGATGATTTGCATATTAATGATCAGTCAACTATTCCGTCCTGCATCCATTTAAAATTATTATTGAAAATAGGTGGGAAGGAAATGGTCTTCCTCATTCTGATCTCTGGGAAGGTTTTACAGATTCTTTTAGGTTATTTCCACATAATTTTGAATGTTTATGCATTCTCAAGATGTACTTCTGATATCCATTTATGTCAGTAACTCAGGGCTTTCCTTTTCAGATGTAAATATCTTACATCATTGTGAATGCTATTATAAAAATTAGATAAAAATATCAACAAGTGGCAACATGTCTTTGAAAAATATGGTTATAAACAGGAAGATGCTGAAAGTTATCCCAGTGAGAGCAAGGGTGGAATTGAGTAAATTAATTGATGAAAGCTCAGTGTAAAAGATGTAATTTTGAAATGATATGTATGCTTTGGAAAATCTCAACATGTGGGAAGAATCTTTTGATGGTGCTTGTCTTTATAATTGGGTACATTTACATTTAGTTCTGTACCAGAATGAATTGAAAAGGTCTGATTTTGAAGTATCAAAATTTCACAAAAGTACCAATAACAGAAACATATTTTTGTCTTGTAAAAATGTTTACAGAAGGCAAAAAACAGTAATTTAAAAAATATTTTAGCTGAAATATTTCCACATTTTAATACAAAACAGAATTGAAAATACATTCCATCTAGCAGATTTTGCACCTACAGGAAGTAATTTCTAAATTAACAATATAATCTATGAGAAGAGTCAATTGGAAACACCAGCAATTTCTAATTTTTTAATCATAAATTTTATCTTGGAAGAAAACTGCAACCATAGCAGCTTCAACTAGCTGTTCTTTTTGTACCTTCTGTTAAACAAGAGTGGTTGGTTCTCTCCCCCAAAACAGAGATCTCTTAGTACCATTTAACAAGTATTCCAAATCCCACTCTAGCAAGCAGAGTCAGCAAAGACTATAGTCCTCAAGCAGTCACTCCTACAGAAGCCATCCCACTCAGCTTTCTTCCTGGGGCTTATAAACACCTGGGATACAATTTAAGAGAGTGCAACCTGTCTACCCAGAAGATAGTCTGCAGAGAGGGATCCTTCATCACACTTCATATTTCCATATTTTTGACAGAGCAAAGTCTAGGCTTTGTACTTTGTCTTTCTTTTAATCTATACTGGAACTCAAAAATTATCCTCCTTTTGTTGACATTTATCCTAAGTTTGATTTTTGAATCATCTATTACATGCTGTGTCAAAAATAGACTATTTTGTGCTAACATCTTCTTAGGAATGATCCTAAAACAAAGGCAGAAGCCTTCTACAAAGATATCATTCTCTCTCCTTCCCAATCATCCCACCAAGTTTGACCTAGAGAAGCAAAAGTTAATGGAAAAGGGTGGAGGAAGAGGGAAAGAAAAGGTTTTCTGATTGCTCTTGGTTCACAGACTATGTGCCTCTACCTGGATTGCAGGCTGGGGCCAAGCGTTTTCTGACTTGCAGGCAGGTGAAAGATACTATGAGGTCTCCTCAGGAAATCCTAAGGTGAAAGTGGTCTAAGAGGCTGCTTTATCTCAGGTGTCTTGATTAAAGTTCTAACCACTCATTTAAAGGCAGCTGTAACAAATGAAATGTTTGCTAGACACCTCGTCTATCAGTCCCAGCTGTCAGGCCATCCCTGCTTTCAAATCTCTTGGAATTTTTCTACTCACCTTCTCAGTACTGAATCTCACACCATGACAAATGGTTGTAACATAGTATTAAATTTTGTCTCTTGTCACTGTTTCAGCCCTGATCTTATCTGTAATCATTTTATCTCATTTCTTTATCATCATCTTAGACATTTTACAGAGATGAACTTACACTATATATGTAAATGAGTGTATGTATTTAACTTTTTACTTTATAATTTTCATTTGCAAAAATCTACACATTCCTTGACTGAGAATAAGGTTCTGGCCCTATAAACCCATCACACATCGAAAATATCACAAGTTGAAAATGCATTTAATACACCTAAACTATCTAACATCATAGCTTAACCTAGCCTGCCTTTTGTTCCCCAACAATTTCCTATTTATTCACGCATGTGTTTTTAACAACAAAAGAAAATAATTCTGCAGATACTGCTCACTTTAGATAGCAAAAAATTATGAACATCTTGTACAATCTCAATAAATGTACATCCACAACTTCATTTTTTAAACCTTTCAGTAGGAAAATATTGAAGTATTTATAAAGGCAGGCAGAAAATAAAACAAACACCTATGTACCCATTACTCAGATCACTGATCATCAACTCATAGCCAATCTTGTTTCATTTATACATCATCCTCTTCCCCATTATTTTGAAGCATTATATCATTTTATCTGTAAATACTTAAACAACTAGAGAAGATAAAGACTCTTTAAAACTATAACCACAATAACATTGTTTTTATAGCCGCACTTACCTTTCCGAGAGCGTCTTCCCCAAGAGCCCAAACATGGGCGTCCTCATAAAACCTTATGGACCGGCTGAATCCCACTAGGTCCCCCACAAGCCCAGGGCCTACAAAAACATTCCCTCTGGCCTCCGGAATGGAGGGAAGGAGAGTGGAGAGAAATATAACCTCTGAGACGAGATCTGAGTTCTAAAAAACGCTATATCACGGATCCACAGGAGCTTACCTGAAGTTTCTCCCAGCAAGATGAGGGAGACAGCTGAGCTGTAGTAATGGGCTCGTGCAGGCGTCGGTGTACTGACCTCCCATCACGCTGGGGGAAGCTACAGGTCTCTCTGGGTCCCTTAGTGGTTACCACTTTTTTTTTTCTTTTTTACCACTTGTTAACGATTAATTAAGGAGGTTTATTTCTCATAAAGGCCAGAAACCTGTTGGGCTGCCATGCCAAGAGGTTGGGAAGCAGAGCCTTGGCCAGAAGCCAGGCACAGGTGCTTCAAGGAAGAGACAAAAGGGAACAGGACTTTACACTAAGCAGGGTAATCAAATATACATATTCCACAAGCTATAGGAGGAGTCGTGAATATTTTTGAAGGGAAAATCATATGCATCTAATTGGTTTTTATCTCTCCCATCCCACCATGGTTGGGAACTGAGTTTTAAGGTGTTTGTTAGCCAAGAGGCCCCCCCCAATCAGTTACCAGGGGGCAAGGATTTTATTTTTAGTTCACAACTATAAAATTATTTGTTGTTTATTTTCAATTTAAATTTAAAGTAAACATCCTGTGTTATTAGTTGCTAAGTCTGGCAACCCTATTAAGAACAGATTACTGACCATATCTCATTTTGATTACCACTATTAAATTCTTATCTCCCATCTTTGTATTTTAGTATGATGTTCTGGTGTTGCTCTCATTTGAGATCGTTTATTTCTGACTTGACTTGGTATACAGAATTTCCCAGACGTTGTTGCCACAGGATTAACATTTTTCTAAGCATTTAGCTAAATACTTGAGCTTGGCTGCTTCAAGAAGACAGCACATAGTTTTACAATGTGTTATGCACAGATAATGTGTTTTTAATTGTGAATGTATTTATTGAAGGCAAAGGAAGTATTAAATGCGTTCTCATGGGTCGGTAATTGCAAATTGAGGAAGGCTTTTCCTAATTCTCACTTCTCATACTATTTTATTTCTTCTTGTTTCCCTTTTGTTTCTTCCTGATTCCTGGATCTATCCCTCCCACCTCTCATTTTCCTCTTACCCCCTTAAACTGAGACAATAGTTAGAAACTCTCTCCCCACCCTCAAGCCCAGTTCGTTCTTAGGTAAATTTACCCAACAGTACTCAGACCTTTTTGGCTGCTTTTCGTGTGTGTAAAATGGCCTACATTCAAAACAACCACAGTCTCTAAAAATACACAACGCATAACTACAAGCACCTGCTTTGTCATTAGGACTTCTCAGGAGACGTCCTGATTACAGTATCTGTTGATAAACCTCTCCAGGCTAGGATTGCTTTGCATTGTGCCAGGCCTGCTTACAACACAATTCCGGTGGAGTGAATATATCTTTAATATACGTCGTCCCTGTCTCTACTTCACAATTTCCAATTTCTTCTCAACCTCCACTCCTACGACACCACTTAAACTATTGCCACCAAGTCAACAAGAATATTCTAGGTCCTTAAATTCAAAGGACACTTTTTACTTCTTACATTTGAACTTTCTGCAGTGTGTGACACTGTTACCATGCACTCTTTCTGGAAAAAAAAAAAAAAAAAAACACTGGTGTCATCATCCAAGAACAGTGTCAGAATATAGTGTGTAAGTTTCAGTAAGGCCCCCAGACTACCATGCTTCTTTGTGATAATTGCTATTGCTTTAATGTTATATAATAGATAAGGCCAGTGAGTCTATGGAAGGTTAAATAATTTGACTAAGGTATATAACTAGGAAACTAGCAAAGTGCAGAGTCAGGATTTGGCCTCAGATCTCCGGGACTTCAGATTGTTTCCTTTCCATTGTGCGTTTCCACCTACCATGATATGCACTTCAATTCCCCATGTCTATGCTCAACCCACAGCTTGGATAATCTCACTGCATCACTTCAGTGCCTAAGTGCAGAGTGTGTGACTGAACTTTGACCAATCTCTCAACAAAACGCACCCTAGGTCCCGTTCTGTTCTGGCCTGGGGCAGAGGGGATGCATCCTCCACCCTCCCCTACCACTCTGCCTTGTGGATGAATCCTCGGATATTACAAACGCTCAGAAACCAAGAGTTCTCTCCATTCTACCACTTTTCTCCTTATTTCTGCTTCCTTCTGCCTAAATTTCCATTGTCTAAAAGCTGCTGATACTGAGAGTCCACCACTTTCATGCAGGAGAATACTCAGCTATAGAAAAAGTTTTAAAACCAATTTATTATATTTTCAGCCCATCTGCTATTTCAGGTATAAAATGTTTTACATTAGCTTTAATTTATTAAAATGTGCTATGAGAAGTCAGAAAATGTTCAGGGAGCCCCGTTAATGGGCCCTGGTACCAACACTCAGGGAAGGTTATGCCTCCTTGGTGGAGCAGATGCTTAAGTCATTTCAGGGCTTATTTTAAAGTTCAAGAATGAAATTATTGCTGCACAGAGACATCAACACAGTGCTTAGATAAAGGGTATGTAGGAAACCAATGAGTGATACTTTATATGAACAAATACCTTTTTATGGTCTATTACCAATTCTGTGCTTGTACTAGTAGTAATTCACATTATCTTTGAAATTGACCATTGTTAAAAAGCACCAGACTGTAAATTTAAGTATTACATTACTGGTAGAATAAAGTGATAAAAGAGTTGAACTGTTTTGAAATGGTAACTGGAGAGATACTATGGGATCAGTGAGTTTGGTGCAAGAGATGGTTAGAAAGTGGCGTAAGTGAGCCCCACCTCTTGAATGCTGAATGTGATACATCCAAAGGACGGATACGTTAGATGGGTCCAAGTGACAACACCAGAAATCAGGATAGAAGGGACTGTAGTTTTCATGGTCTCTCTTGGTATGAGCAGGGATACAATTAGGGTTAACTAGACCAGAGGACTGAGCTGGACCAAAAGGGAGAAGGTGTTGGCATGGACCAAATAGGACCATCGGACCCCATCAAGCTGGGTAGGGTCCCAAAGGGTCCCCCAGGCTGGCAGGGAACCCCTATGATAACCAGGCACTGAAGCAAACATCCAATAATTTGGCCAGCTAACACAGTACATATACCGAGAAGGCAGTTTTTGGAGGCACAGGGATACTCAGGACTCTCTGGAAATAGGATAGATACCAGGCCTCTAGCTGCACTAGTGATTTGAGATTGCACCTGTCAGGGTTGAGACTGGGCTTCTAACATGTTTTCAGTTTTATTTCAAGAACTGGCAGGATGGAGTCATTAAGTAGCAAAGTATATTTATTTGCTAAAGCCTTCTGCTAAATCTGAATAATAAACTCATTACACCTAAAACCTTGGTGACCTTCCCTATTTCCCTCTTGTTGACCAGGACATCTTAGTGACTTCTGTTTCCTCCCACAATATCTAGATAAATGCTTGCCTGTTTTTACTTTGTAGTAAATGTATGATGATATTCTCTCTTTAAAACTAACCTATGGGATGGGGGAGAATATTGTTTTAGCAGCTCAAAATAGATCTCTTAGACAGAATGCTAACTGTATTAGTGAAATGTTTGCTGGTAGATTTACAAGGGGCAAGTAAGACTCCTTAGTCAGGGACATAGTTAAAAAAATAAAATGAAGATCTGTGATGCACAAGTAATTAATAGGCATTTGGGTGCTAGATTGTAGCCTGAGAAGAAAGAGAAGGAGTTGAGGAAAGAGGTAATCTGAGAAACAAAGAGGAAATAACATAGACCAACAAGATATTCCCAATAGTGGGA